>CM066573.1:13706802-13934302 GCA_033816785.1 Picus viridis
GTGTTAAGGTTGCAAAGTCAAGTGCAGAGAAAACAGAAAAATACACAGGCAATCTTAATTCTGGTAATTTCTCCAATTGTTCATCCACATCCTGACAGGGATATTAAATTACATGATTGCATAGCTCCTTTTTGTCTGAGACCTCTGTGCCTTTAACATATACAATAGACACTGCTGAATAGGAGCTTTATGAAATGTTGCTTTTTATCTGAATTGCTCAGTGTATGCCACTGAGTTATTTGCTTCACACCATTCTGCCCAGCATTGAATGCGTGATTATCGACTTCCTCAAGTACCTGCCTATAGTGCTGCCATAAGAGGGTAGTTTATTAATCCTTTGATTAATCACTCTTTAATGTATTTTTTTTTGCTATTGAACATGCAGGGACAGAAATAATGGTGAAATGCAAGGCAGAAGTGATCACTGATTTTAGAAATGTGATTTGAGATGCCTTACACCTGATACATTTCAGAATGTTTTGCACTTCTTGTAGCGAAAGCAGATGTGTAGCTGACTCCTCCTGCTGTTCTGAAGTCTCAGCCCTTTCATAAGTCAGATTCTGTGATCTCAGAACATCAGACAGACAGAGTACAGCAGCAAAAAGTTCAGGGCGATCTTTACAACACCATATAGGCTGTGGTCAAAGCTGAACAAACTCCAATACTTGAGGATGACACTTTTTGACCTTAAGACTATATTTTTTCCTTTCCTCATGCACTGCCTGTCTTTCAATTCCTGTTGTAAATGAGAGGGGATCTTAAAGATGGCAGTCTCATTTCCTGCATAGCTGTGATGGCTTCCCAAACCATTGGCCTCTTAGTACTCTTGGTACACATGAATGAAATAGCTTCGTGTGAATGAATATCTAAGGTTTAAAAACTGTTAGTCCTGAAGTAAAGTTATGGAGAGATTCTGAAATATTGGGTTGCCTTTTTTTTCTTCTTCTCCTCCCCCCCTCCCCCACCTCAATATTGATAATGCCATCCTTTGGAAGGAAATGGAACTTCAAAATTGTTGGAAAGTTGATGGTAAAGCCGCACTTAGAAACATACTGATTGTCTGAGACACTGGCAAGGCCAAAATCCTTGGATGCACTGCACAGTCTGCTGACATTCTTTGTTATGTGGCTCAGCTTCTGCTGTGCACTTTGTAATCTAGCTACTTTATCCAATCATCCCCAAACTGTTCTGCCTGATCCTCATTCCACTGTGGTAACTGTGGGGTCGGACTAGATGGTCCCTTCCAAGCCCTAACATTCTGTGATTCTGTGAGTTTTGAATTGGTCTTTTTTAACCATGACTGAGGAGAGGAAGGATAAAATGGATGGAGGCAATAAAAATCACAAGAAGGAGAAAATGTCCTGCTGTCATTCCTCGTCAGTGGACCTGGTGGATGCACACAGGCAGTAAGGCTTGCAAAGCTCTGCCAGGGGATGGACCTGCAGTTCAGGAGGACATGGCACTCACGCTCCAGCTGGCCCAACAGGTTTAATTGAGTGGAGCTTTCTTCTTATTGTCTGCTATACAGCCAAAATTTCCACTCAGTCTCTGTGGAAAGATTTGTAGAAGGTCATAACTTGGCTGAATATGTGGATATTCTCACAGTAACAACAGAATAGCAACACTATGACAACAGCAATGCCACGTTTCCAGATCCTTATCTGAATCATGCAGGGAGCTGGAGCATCTCCATCAAACAGCTGTGGAAGGTGTCTTTCATTGGAGGGGAAAAAAAAAGGTTGTGGGAATGGGAGAAGCAATGTATTCAGCCTCTCAGTCCCTGAGAAGGAATGGAATCGTTTCAGGTCAACATTCCTCAGAAACTTCACCCTTAGTCAGAGCTATTTTCAGAATTTTCAGCCCAATCCATTATGGCTTGAGGAAGCTATCAACTCCTGGAAGATGGGCTTTTAAGGGGAAGTCTGAGACAGCCTTGTCTAAGAGCACTGTCCTCTGCAGACTGTGTGTTCTCTACTGTAAACCATAATCTTCTGGTGGTGAGAACGTTGTGTTCATTTCTTTTTTGTAGCACCTCGTAACTCCCTTAGAAATACATATTTTGAGTTACTTTTTGCTTTAGTTCTGCTCCATGTGTAAGTTTGGTTTCCTCTGGCAGCAGGAAAAACCTTTTCAAGTTTTCTTTTCTTTTCTTTTTTTTTTTGGCAAATAAGCAACAGTTTGAAATTCAAAGGTGACTTCTATATTGTTTGAGGCTACTGCTAAACCACCTGTAAGATTAAGGTGATGAGTGTCCCTAAAATGCTTGTTATGATATTAAACAATCTTGGCTTTCTGAGTTGAAGACTAGTCAGTGGGATTCACTTACAAATGTATTTACCTGGAAATTTTGCCTATTGCACATGTTCACAGTAGTATGCTTCCAATTTTCTTTTAGGTCAAATTAATGACAGTCTTGCTTCCTGATATCTAGAAGAGGTTCCTCCATTCCAGACACTAAGGAATAGAGAGATTATTATTAATGATATTATTACTGTGGCATGGCTTTTGTACACAGAAATGAAGAATTTCTGTATTTAGGTAGGTACCTAGGGCTGGAGGAAAAGATTTGGCTTGTGTATTTTCTTATACTCAGTGAGCCAGAAGAGGATTTTTAAGTCTTGATCTGTAATAGAACAAAACAGATGCAGAGAAATTAAGTGAAAGAGCTGAACCTTAGAATTTTTCCTAGCAAATCTCATACCCTATTAGATCGTTCATCTTGAAGGGACATCAGTGACCAAGGCCATCACCTTTTGAGTAGGAAACAAAGCAGTTCAAATCATGTCTGTATCTATGCTTCGGATGTGGAAGAGAGAGAAATCAGATTTGGTTATGGTAAAACTCATTCTCTTAGGGCTTTTAGTTTGTTTAAAAAATGACATTTCCTGTGTAATGGGTGCATTGTCACTCAGGACCTTACCTGTAAAAAAAGTGCTCTACTTCCAGGCTCTGAACCAGCCTGTTCATTTAACTTGCAGTTAAACATCTGAATGTAGGTAAGATTCACTTCCAGGTTTGACCCTATGGCTCCATGACAGGCTACCTGCAAGGAGGGTGAGTTAGGGAGCTCAGTGTCTGAAGTCTGTTGCTTACAGAGGCTTTGCCAGAAGCTTTCAGTGGTGGGCTGTGACAGTTTATTCAGTGTTACATCCTTAGGGATGAGCCAGCTGAAGCTTATAGGCATCCCAAAGAATTTTTATTATTCAAATATTATGTGTGTTTTTCTGTTTCCAAAATCTCTGAATGAAACCTCAGTTTCCCAAACCATTTAAAATTAGTCATTGTGAGAGGAGGTGCTTGTTTGTAGCTATGTTTTTAGATATGTGATAACATTTTCTGGATGAGGCCCTACAAATAAAGGACTGCTCAAGTGAAGGCAATGTTATCTTGTCATTTGCTTGTGTATACCAAGACCATTTCATAGACCACTTTTCTTACATCCATTGAGATGGTTAAGTGGCAGATGGAACTTTTTCATTTCATGTAAACATTAGGATGTGTGTGTGTGTGTGCACAGCTCTCTGCTGTGCACTGAAACATCAGCAGTCAGGAGGTAGTAAACTGATATTACTACTTGCTCATCAGGAGAAGCTTTCTTGCAAACTTCTGTCAGGAAAAAACAGGTAAAAGAATGTTAAAAATTAAATATATATACTGAACATATGTTAGTGTGGTTGTTCATTATTTTGCAATGAAACTTTATAAGGAACTGGGATTTAAAACTCCAAATCTCACTGATCTACTCTTTCCTTGATGCTAGAAGTCTGATTGGAAACTATCAAAATGTGTCCCCATTCAATAAGCAGCCTAGGAGATTCCAGTTTCTCTTGCTTATGGAAGCCTAAATGTAGTCTAAAGGCCACCTGAGGTCATTATGTCTGCATTATCTCCCAGTGTCTTTATCCTGGGAATTCCAGGAAGTCATTTATCTCATGGTACAATAGCCTTTGGTCAACAGCTTGTAGTCTTTGTACGAAAAGTAGATAATGGTCAGTACCAACAATATTGTCCTGGGAGTATGGGTTGTAAAACCCTCCCAGGAAGCCTGGCAAATACCTGGGTATTTAGCACAGTATCTGACCTAACTTCATGGAGGGTAGCTTGTGTATTGGTACCCACCTCTGAAAAACACAGATGATTTTCTTGAGTGTTCAACTCTAAGACTTCAAGAGTAAGAAAACATCCTGTTATGTTTTCATTGGGCAGTGGGAAAATCTGTGCTGTACAAGTGAGCTAAGTCATGGTGCTTCTAGGTGGTAACACTTTAAAATAAAATACAGAAATATTTTTTGATGTCTGCAATCTGTCCAGTGCTTTCCAATGGGTTTGGATTGGGTAATGAATGGTATCCAACCCTTAAGAAATGACATGATGTTACATAATGTTATAATTTTTGGTAGTCCTAAAAGAGATTTCCCAGACTGTTTTCCCACAAGCAGTGTGTTTTAATATGGATCTCCAAGCTAATTTTTTTTTTTTCCCCAAAGAAAAGGTCAGCTCCTTTTACAATTGGCCAGGAAGCATTTGCAAGAGGTTAAGTGATACTACAAATATTCCTTAATTGAGTTTAGATGCATTCCATGCATTTTTACACCAGCATCAAAGAAAGCATCTTTCCAAAGATAAGCAGCTTCTTCTCATATTTCAAAAAATCATCAGGTATTTTCATCAAGCTTTCAGGAATGAAAGCTACTGGACTGCAGTGTTGTCATAATAAAAAGAGGTACTGTGATCCAGAGGTGACAAGTGCTGAACAAGCAGCGCGTGAAGACATCTTCCTAGCTGACAGCATCCATCTCCATCAGTTATTGCTCTTGTACTGATTCAGATATGTTTGATCAACTTTCAGATGATTATCCTGGCAGGAGCAGGTGAAAGCAGTCATGACACTTTGATCCAGAGTAAAGTACAAGGTAGTCTGAAGAAACCTTTCATTAGCAGCTGATACTCAGTTGACAGTGAAACTCATAGGAAGAAGTCAAGATGAAAAGTTTTCCATTTCCTTTCTTTATAAGGTCAGACTAGCACGAGTGTAGCAAGTTCCCACTTACTGCTTTGTGTGTTAACACATCTGACGTTCAGACTTCCCAGTGCAAGACATGAGTGTAGAAGAGAGCCTCTCTGCTCTTTTTGTGCCATTTGTGTGTTTGCAGCTAATATTTTCAGTTAAGTGACATGGTTATTCTTTCACCTGCCTTTAGTTTACAAAGGCAACTTTGAAGCACGCCTATTCCTGTGGCGAAACCGATGCCTGTGCGCAGTTCTAAAGATTCAAGCAACTCAAACAAAGCCCCAGACTAAACCTTTCCAACAAAAAGTTGGTTATATTGTTTGCAATAACATCATCCAATTAAATCAATAGTTTCCCCCTTTTAAATAATTTGGCAGATTGATTCCAGTTTCATTTTAATATATATTCACCAGATCACTCATGGCAATTTAATTTTGTGGCCACTTCTGAGCTATTTCCACATGGTATCTTTGTTTTTCACTGCATGCTTTGGGGCTGCTTATCTAGAACACATGATAATGGGTTTGCTTTCTGAGTAGATTACCTAGAATTGTTGCTACACACCCCAGGGTGTTCACATCAGGTATGAGTCTTTGAAACATTCTCCATACATGCAAATGAAAATCAGTTCAGGTCAGCATGAATGAATGAGAAATAAAGATAATAGAAACCTAACTAAACCTAGATACTTAATAGCTTTTGGAATAGGAATAATTATCTTTATTTTCCATTTTTCTTATTTTTCCCCCTATATTTAACCAGCTCTAGTGTTCAATAATTAAATTTCATTGAAGAACAAGATTTAAATTCTTCTCAATGCTGAACCAGGTGAGGCCATGTCAATAATTCTAGTGCAGTTATTGTTTCACAGTATGCTTAATTTGAAAACTCTTGGAACTTGATTTTTGCCTTTAAAAAAATTTAATTTAATTTAATTTAATTTAATTTAATTTAATTTAAATAACCACTTTAAACCAACAGATATGAATAAAGGCTCCATAACACAAATGAGAATCAGGCCAGTGGTGCATTTTTATATCCCTAATATCTGTGCCTCTTTTCAGCATTCATCTGACCTCTGTCTCATGTCACAGTTTCATGCACCTTCCATTTCTTGTACCTGATGTCTTACTATTTGTGTCTTTTAATCTATTTGTGTCTTTCAATCTATATCCATCTCTTCATCATCTCTTGACCCGAAACTTTGGGTGACAGAACCTAGCTTAATCAGATGGTTGAGTTTACCTGGCTACTGATGTCAGCTGCTGACAGTTGCTGTCCTACACACGTTTGAGGAGGAGATGCCTCCTTTGGTATTATACCACTTTGCACTTTACTTTTTCACTTTATCAAACATCAATATTGTGTCACTATGATAAACTATTAAAATTTCCCTGCTACAGGGAAATGTGATTTTTAGAAGTCAATAAATGTTTATGTAGGCTCTAATAGTAATTTTTACACTTCCCCCTTCCAGTTTCCTCAGTGAAACAGTGTTTAATTACATGTAAAAGAGTTCTGATCCTTATTCTGGGTGCTTTGGCATTATGTTCTTCAATAACCCTGTAGAAGCAGAGTTGTCTTCCACTATAAATAAATGAGTTGCATTGAGCACAACCACTCCTGCTCCTCAACAAAGCTGGAGCTGAAAGGCCTCAGCACTTTTGTGGCTTTTGTTCTGGGTTTGCACATTTACGTTTACAGTGAAGAACTTCAAAGTTTATTACCTCTGTAATCCATTTTTATGATGATTGTTCACTGCACTTGCAAATACTCCTCCTGTCTCCTGACAGACTCCTCTAGCAAAAACAAGTGTACAAGGGAAAACCTTGAGTTGTTTGGATTGTCCTTGCAATAATAACAAGCTGTTTTGTTGACTTCCTGATGGTTTTCTTGGTGAGGAAGCTTTGTTCTCATGTATCTTGCATTGCTTGGTTGTAGTGTGATGCTCAGGCCACTTGTTGTGAATTGAACAGCCAGTATTTGCCTCATAGGGGATACCTGGTTCCTGATGTAATGGCTATGTGGTCACTGTTAGAAAAGGCTCAGCTGCTCCCATGCCTTTGAGATTGTTACGTCCTGTAGAACTCTTGATTTGGATTTTAATGTCTCTATTGTCCTTCACCAAGTTTCACTTCAAGGAATTGTTTTTGGCTTTCTCTGAGAAAAGAGGACAGCCAAGGCATTTCTTACAGTTTATAGACATGAGCACGCAACAATTTACATGCCACTGCTTACACAGTCTAAAACTGTAAATCCCTACAAAGCAAGAGCTAATTAAAGTCTCTGTCTTCACTAAATTCATACTTTGTCTTAGTCCAAGATCACCAGGTATGTGGGGGATTAGTGAATGCCTGCATTATCAGATATCTGGCATCAAGTAACCAAGCAAGATGTCCAAACTTCTGTGATTCATTGAAGCTGTTTGTATTTTTCCAGCTGGCACAGGCATTACTCAGCTCTGGGAAAACAGGAAGGGAAGTACACCACACCTCCAAATCCCATTTACTTTCTCCTTTCCCACTTTGTTGAGAGACAAGGTGGTTAGAAGTTAATTGCAATTTAATTGCCCCCTGTGTATACCTTTGCACCTGAAGGAAAAGACAACCTCTCAGTCACTATCTTCATGCTTTCAAAAATAGCCTAGTGAGACCTTCAAAAGAGATGTGTAAAATTAGGGTGCACTTTTACACGTGCAGTCTAGTGGATCTCCCAATCTTGCTCTCACAAATGCCACGTGGCAGCACAGGCTATTTTGGGAGAGAAATGTTGAATCTCTGTTAGACAGCCCTCTTCCAAAAAAAAAAAAAAAACCACAACAAAACCCACCCCAAAACCAACAAACCCTTAAAATCTAAAATATTCTCCCAAGGGAACAAATTTTCATGCAAACCTCTGAAAATCCAACTTATTCTCTGGCCATGGTCTGGTTTTAGAAATAGTGCAGTTATTAGGCTGATAAAGACTGCCTTTCAGCAGATCTTTATTGTGCCATTAATTTGAAAGTACCATTACTGTAATACGCTTTTTATTGTTACGATTAAAGATTGGCTTGATTTTTCCAGAGCAGAGCGTAATTGGGTTTTATAGACGCTTCTATAATGAGGTTCAAATATTTATCTGAACTCAAAAGCACGTGTCAGTGTAAGATTGTCGTTTACTCAGTGTGCCTGGTACAGAGGTGAGGTGAAAATAAGTGTAACAAAGTAAATGTTAGAGCCAGCATTCTCTGGGGAAGATTGATGTGTAGCAGACGCGGCAGAAGACTGAGTGTCAGGAATCAAGCGCTGCTGGTTGGGGTTTTTTTTTTTGGTTGTTATTTTCATTGTAAAATGTTTTAAATTCTTGTGTGAAAAGACCTAGGTAAATGCTTAGTATTGGCTTGTTCCCATTTCTTCCACTAGCTTCTTGTTTAACCATGGACTAATAATCACTTAGCTTTTGTATGGCTGAGTTTACTCATGAATGCGTTCACTATGAGTATTTTGTCACAGGTGTCTTTAAGTTCCATTTCTTTTTGAATCTGAAGATAAAAGGCTTTCTTTTAATAACTAACTCCTGAGGCAACACTGACATATTAAGTAAAACAGTACACAACTTTTGTAGTGTCTTCTATTAAAAATACTAAGCCCTGAATGTCTTTTACAAACATGTATTTTCTTCTTCATATTTAAAGAAGAGGCAAGGTGTATGCTACTAGAATTTTTGAATGCAAGAAGAGCTGATGGTAATAACACAGTTGGTGTATCTACAAACAGTTCTCTGAAGCCTGAGGACTACTCATTTTAAATGACAAACTGCAAAATTTAGCCTTGAACAACTTAGGGGATAGTTTGTTTCTGCCTGAAGAAAGTCCCCAGGGAAAGTGACAGAAGAACACTTTGCACTTGTAATGCTTTTTCACTGGAAGAGTACTAGTGGAACATGTCCAGAGAAGGGCAACAAAGCTGGTGAGGGGTTTGGAGCACAAGCCCTATGACGAGAGGCTGAGGGAGCTGAGATTGCTTAGCCTAGAGAAGAGGAGGATCAGAGAAGACCTTGTTGCTGTCTACAACTACCTGAAGGGAGGCTATAGCTAGGTGGGGGTTGGTCTCTTCTCCCAGGCAACCTGTGACAGAACAAGAGGACACAGTCTCAAGCTGCACCAGGGGAGGGTTAGGCTGGATGTTAGGGAGAAGTTCTTCATAGAAAGAGAGATTGGCCATTGGAATGGGCTGCCCAGGGAGGTGGTGGAGTCACCATCACTGGAGGCATTTAAGAGGAGACTGGATGGGCTGCTTGGTTGCATGGGAAATTGAAATACAAAGGAAAGGAGAGAATCCAGCGCAGAGACAGACATTAAACCCCACCTCCAACCAAAGCGATTCTATGATTCTATGATTTAATAGTTGGACTCAGTGGTCTTTTCCAATCCAAACAAGTCTATGACTTTAATTATGAATGATTGTTCTTTAACTTAAAATTAAACTTACCCTCATGTGTTATGCTGATCCGAGGCTGAATCACTTGTTTAAGCTATCCAGTATTAAGATTTGGGATTTGTTGATTTTTTTCCTTCTCCACTCTTCTCCTGAATTGTGGATAACATCAATAGCAGGGATAAGAAAATACAACAGTCTGTAAAGAATAAGCCTGACCAACAGATAGTTAACACTTTTACAGAGCATGGCATTTTCAGTCTTCACTAGCATTAAGCTACCAAGAAACTCTGATGGTTATGGTAGAGAATATACTATGAGAAAGAAACCTGCAGTTAAGGGTATTCCATAAGCAATTCAAAGCTATGTTTGTCTTGAAGAAAGATCATAAACTCTTCTGAGAAAAGTTTTCAGCATGACATTGAGAGATGATGTAGTTATGTTTTTTGACATTCATCCTCACCAATGTTAACCAAAGATCTGTGTATACAGCTATATGAAATAAATAAGTGCATTTGCCATAGAATTCCTGCAGATCAACAGCTTTTGTAGGGTCCAAGAGACACTTTAGCAATACCATTATCTTTTTTCTGCTCTTATAAAGAAGATGCAAATTTTTCAGTGCATTGTGTTTGTACAGGTGAAATATTTTATTGATGCCAGGTTGCCTCAAAGTCCAGCTTTGGGCTTTGGAAGGGACCAAATGGTTTCTTACTTTTTTTGTTTCTTGGACAGGATTAAAGAATGTAAAAGACTATTTGTATTAAACAGATTAAGCTGTTAGTAAACATGTCCCCTTTAAATTAAGTGGTGGTGAAGACAAAGAAAGTGCTTTGTTGTTGTCAGATGGATTTGTCTTAAGTCAAATGGGCAAACAAGTTAAACACCAGTCCTCTTTAAACCCCTAATGGCTTTGCAGATTAAATCTCAAAAGGCCTGTAAAACGAGTAAAAAAATTAAATTGCTTTAGTTCTTCCCTTAGTTTACTTTGTCTAAAGCATTTTTCTTCTTCCTTTCCTTTTTTCTTCTCTTTTTCTTCTCATCCAGCTTTAGAGAACTTTGTTTTCAAACTGCATTAGCATACAGACAAATATTAAACAGGAATTTCACTTCTCTGCAGTCTTGTCACTTGTGATGAATACATCCTTGCTCAGTAAGTGCTAGTGACACATCATTGTGGCAGCTTCTGCTTCTCAAAAGAAGGATAATTAATCTTGCTCTCAACACTCCTAAACAAGGGTAGCTAGTTCAAAGTTTTATTCCATAAAGCTCCTTTGTGTCAGGTAGGATTCCTTCATTTGAAATGGCTGCTGTGAATCACGGCCTTCCTGTGATTACCTTTTCTTTAATACTGGGAATGTTGATCTGTGTGAGACCAACACAACGAGCAGGCTTGGTGCAGTTCTGACCTCACACTTCTATGCCTTTATAAAGTGGGTTGGTGTAGCACGGAATTCAGGAAAGACACCAAGAACCAAATTGGTGTTACAGGCATGTGGAAGTGAATGCAAAGTGATTTTCTGTGGATTCTTCTTCCATCCAAGTGACTGAAGTAGGAATTTGAGCAGTCTGGTTTCTGGCAAGAAGACATCTAGGTTGAACACATTGCTTAAACATTCTGCCTATGAGCGTGAAAACATTTTCTATGCACATCCAACAGCTGTCAACATCAGAAGTATTAGGACAGACTGCTAGCTAGATAAGCATTTAAGACTGAGTATTCACAAATTTTCCCCCTATGAATTTAATAATTCCAGCAGCTCTGTGATGATGCAAATCAACCAACAGAGTATTTGCTCCAACTGGATTTTCATTCAGTTTATTAATGATAAAGAAACCCAACTTCATGCATATTAAAGGAGTGTTGATTGAAGGTCACAGAGGTGTTAGCTGTGGTGTCCTGGCTAAATTCCAGTTGGCTAATTACAATCTGCCTTCCTAAAACTCCCTTGTAGTTTCATTACTTAGATCATTAGCTCTTTATATTTTGTTCCAAAATCCTAGTAGCAAGGCTTCATTTTTGTTAAAGAGCTTTCACTGTTGAGCATTTTGGATCCTCAGAAGGCAAATGGTGAAGCCAACTTTCTGCCTCTTTGAATGCCATATAAAGGACATAGCTATGGGATTTAAGTGGGAATACATCTAGCTCCAGCAAAAATCAAGTGAGTATTTTACCATATCGTGTCACATTCTGTGACTGTCATTTGCTGTACTAGAATCAGACAGCACACATATGGAAAGATGTAATCTTTCTGCTGATAGCTTCCAATGATCTAAACTCATCATCTGACATGATTTCCCCCTCCACTCCTTCATTTTTGAATTGCATGCTACTTTCTCCTGTGTGTCTCATATGTGAGCTTTGTCCTTTCTAAAGGGATCATGCTGGGAAACACATAGGAATATATTTCCTTTTTGGTGGTGCAGAATATGGTTGCCCTCCACTCCAGAAAATCCTGTTTGCTCAAACCTCTTCAATTATGAACTCAAGAAATAATTTTCCAGCTTTGCAGAGCTGATCTGGAAAGTCATGTAGTCTTTAGTATTTGCTGTCCTATTTTCACACTAAACAGGGCTCATACATTAATGGTAACGTCCAGTAGTAACAGGCTGAGATCAGATTTGGCTGTGGTCTGTACCGACTCTACTCTTACACTCTACTTGTGATTTTTGGTTGCTGAAGGTCCATTGTGAACACCAATGGAGGAGAAGCAGTGAAACAGCTATTCAGAAATGGGTTCAAAGACAGTTTAAATAATTTGCTCTGGAGATTAAGACCATGCTCTTAATTGAAAAAGGGAAGGTTTTTTATAAGTACGCATGTCTCAATATAGTGTTTTTATTCAACTATTAAGTGTAATAGGAAACCAAAGGTAGATGGTGTCACTAGTCAAGAAAGCCACAGAGGAGCTGTGTGGTGTTTGTAGCTTTCTGAGCACTGTCAGTTCCCCACTAAGCCCATCTAAGGGTGATTAGCTCCTTCCTTAGGCTTACTTCAACTTGTTTCTAACTAATGATGATTTACCATTTTGCTAAATGCTAAGCAGCAGTTGTTTGACAGAGTGCAAAGTGCAGGCTTAGGGAAAAGCAGGTAACGATTCACAACAAAGGGCCTGTCAAAATACTTCTAAAATATACTGTCACAGTGTTAAACAATTTATTAATAAGCTTATTAATACCCAAGGATTTTGTGTGTGTGTGTGTCTTGAGGTTCTGTTAAAAACATCAGTGTTTAAGATGCTATCCACACAGTCTTAATGCCAGGGAAAGCAATCCCATTAAATTGGACCTCATAAATATTTCATGAGGTCCAATTTAAAATTAATCCTGGCATGAAGCCAAATCAGGCAGTATATTTGCTACTGTATTAAAAAGAAGCAGCAAATGAGGTATTTTTTTCACAACAGTAATCTGGCTGGATTTTTGTACAATCCTATCAGTATTTTTAATAATACAGCTGTTAGTTTTGGCAGGGAGAAATGCATTTCTTTCATCACCCATTCATGCAAGAAACCATACTGCAACTAGCATATTTTAAATGTCATCCTTAGACAAGAGGATTCGCCCCCCCCCCCCCCCCCCAGTGATGAAATCTCTTCTGTTTTTCCTGAAAAGCATTTCACCTTGATAGTTGAAATAAACAGTCAGATCTGTAACTTAACAGTGAGAGCACAGGTTTCTTTGGGAAAGGGCTAACTGAATAGACAATACTGCAAATGGATTTAGGCATGTAGGAGGTTTTCAGTGTGATTTGAGTTCTGAAGTACTCAAGGTAATTGGGAAATAAAGTTTAGGTTTTTAAGTGGATTTGATAGGATTGTGAAATTTACTTCTGGTCACAGTGTTAGAAGGAAAATTGGAAGAACTGTGATTTGGTAGTGGTGGAGACTCAGTAAAAACTTATCCTAGGTGTGATCAAAGTCCTCTAGGAAAGCCTTTACGTATTTTTCAGAACTATGTATCCAGACTTAATGCCTCTTTGAGTCATTTGGGGTTTTAACTGGTGGAAACAGAATCAGAATCCGCCAGATATAGGCAGAGAAAGGACAACTCCTTTACTTTGCTCGTTTAGGAGATCAGATGGTTCTGGGGGACTGCCTGAGGAGAAAAGAATTCAGGCTGCAAAAAAAATCCTTGCAAAAAGAAAGAGTGTCCCACTCTTGGCAATAAGCATCAGATGAGGTCTCTTAAATAACTGCCCATTTTTGACAAGACTATTAGAAGACTTTCTGTCTGTGTATTGCTTGTTCTAATCAGTCACCAAATTCCAGTCTCAAGAATTTCCCTTATACGTGTGGAAAACTTGAAACTCTGTGCGTGAGCAAAGGGAGTAAAGAATAAATACAATAGCAATATAAGAGCTTGAGAAACAGTCTGTGGTGTAGGGCTTTAAAACTGGTTTGAGGGTGAAGAAGAAAGCCTTTTATGCTGCAGTAATTTCTGGGAGACATTGGTAAGGAACAAGATTACAGGGTGCTTAGAGATGTGCGTTTCAATAAGGAGCAATCACCATTCATATGCATACGTTTCATTTAAATGCATTATATACACTAGCAGATTGGGAGGCAATCCTGAGACACTGAACATAATTTATTTGGATTTGAAGAAAGCCTTTGCTTTTGTGCCTTACAATGGATTTGATTTACTAAGTCAGGAGACATAGTGGAAGCAGATTCAAATGGACTTGCATTTAGCTGAGGAAAAGGAGAAGAGCAATAATATCAATGTGGAAATGGACAAAGGTAATATGCAGGAAATGGCATGAGCTCCAGCTTGCCTGACTTGCTGCCTGAAATTCTTATTTAGGAGTAACCAGATAGCAACCATTCTATGATTCTATGACTGTGAAAGTGTAATGCAGTAGCTTACGATAGCTCACATTATGTCCCAAGAGTTTTCATCTAGTAAGCATATTCCCAAAATCATGAGAAGTGGGATTCAGTTGCTTATCCATAGGTATCTAGTGCTGTTTGGGATACCTTAGGCTATCATGGTTTGCCTTCAGCTGCCACTCCTGAAGGATGCAGGGTCCCAAATCCTGCATCACATCTGATAGGTGTCAGATCTGATGGGCTTCATAGTCTCTGTGGCATCTCAAATGGCATTGAATGCTTGTGTCTGGGCAGGTGTATCAAGCCTTGAAAGTCAGTAGAGGAGAAGCTAAGAAATTCAAACTCAGCTTTGCTTTTCTCTGGTTTGCAGTGGCAGTGAAATATCAGCACATTACACTGATATAGTGTGCTTTTGCATCAGCTCATTAACTTTGATATGTGTTTAATGTTTGGGTTTTTTTAACAACTTATTAGAAATGCAGGAATTAAAACTACATGAAGCATAGACTGAAAGTTATGTACCTATTGCTGCCAAATACTAAACTATGTAGAGGAGCAGTAAGCAGAGAATTCTGCACAGCACACACATTTTTTCACACTATCAAGAGTCTATGCTGTCCTCTTGCCTTCTGCAGCTTTTTCTTCAGTAACCAGTGTTCTCTCACATTTTAAACTGCTGGGTAAACAGTGATGTCTCCAACCTCCCTTAAACACATCAGCTTCCAGAGGTGACATTATATATCTCTTGTAATAGTGTTGCAATATAAACCCATTTTAGGTCTTTGAGACCAATGAAAGTTCATCTCAAATTAATAAAACAGATGACTAAAATGAGTAAAAAGAGTTGAATGTTACATTAATTTAGTGAGATTTAGAACAAACTGTGTATATGGAAATAGGATTAATTATTTTTTTACTGACTGCTGCATAAATGGAGAAAATTCCCCAAGAAGAGGTAGAGGTGCCCTTAGAAGTGGGACTGAATGATATTTAGTGAAACTCTGGAGCAGATACTAGATAAGTTTGGCACTCTATGAAAGCAGCTCAGCATTCCATTCAAGTTGTCATGCTCCCCTTTCCAAAGTAGACTTTTATCTTTTGCCTTCAGAAAGAAAGCATGTGACTTTTGCACCCAGGTGTTTCTGACCATATGCCAATATTATTAATATCAACACATTAATAATATTATTAGAAGATTATCCATCCTGCATAAGGACCTACCTAGCATTTACAATTTCATATGTTAATGAACTCTGGGGATAAGATGGAAGTTAAAGTAGATTTGTATCTCTACAATAGCATGCAGTGTCCTGACAGCATGCTGCTGTTTCTCCATTATATAGGGTAAGATTTATACCAGGCTACCAGCACACAAAATTGATAGCATTATCTTTGGCTATATATTTTATAGGGGATTTTTTTGTATAGAAGGATCTTGCTTGATACTAGATAAGATTTTCTGTGGAAATTACAGAGCTGCAATTCAGGTATTTCAGTTCTAAGCTACACATGGAAATGGAGAAAGCATTTCACTAGTGGAGTGGTGATGTCTACTCATGATAGTTGAAGAATATCTATGAGATACAGGTGATGCACCCTAGAATATCAGAGCTTTCATTTTTGGAAGTGATTTCGTTTCAGTTCTGGCAATACTTGACTGCTGCTTCTATTCATTCTGTCTTTGGAATTTCAGGGTTGGGGCCATTGCAGAATGATGGCACTTATGGCACAGCTAATTCAGTTTTAGAGAAGTGATTGAGATATTGAATGCATTTGTGAACCAAAGGTATTTTAGATTTTCCATGGCACATCTAGATTCAGCCAACATTTTAATTTTGACTCATTTTATGGTGTGAGATTTTTTTCTGTCTTTGAAATCTATTTCTTTTCCCTCTTCTTCCTGCTTTAAACTAAACCAACAAACCACATTGAGTGTGGAATGATTTCCTCTGCAGGTACATTTTTAGATGGACCAGTGTAGCCCTGTTATTCCTTAAGTTACAACCTCCATTGTGTCCCTTCATATTCAGATGGTCCTAATGTTTTTTGATGTATTTACATTTCCATGTGCAATATTTTTCATTTTCTATAATAAATACTGGGATGAGTCTTAAGGGACAAAGAACACAATACAAATACTTATCTTCTTTAACACATTCTTAATTTAAACAACACAATAAATATGAGTTCTTTTGTGCAAAACTCACAGTTCAGTTTAGGCCAATTATGAAATGTTAAAGCATAATGGTAGGAAAAGCTGATTTGGACTCTTATTTTGCAGATAAATGGAATCTACAACATGATTACATTTAGGCTTAATATAAAACAACCCTTTGTCTGCATAGACAGGCTTAGGTTACAGCAGAGGAGCTGTTTCTTAACCTAATTTTATGGGATTTATGCATGGGTTTTCACTCCCAAGTGGAATGAAATGCCTTTTGAACTCTCCCTGGAATCTCAAAACTGAAATTACATGGTTCTTCTGGTGTGAATAGGTATAGACAGGTAATACAAGGCCAGGTGAATTGTGTCAAGGAGGCGTTTTTATTAATTTGGCGTGTTTACAAAATGCTTTTAGTCTGGATGGCAATCAAAGCTCTGAGATTTGAACTCGTATCAAACCCTTAGGACAACTTCTTGGTATTACCACATAGCATGATGCTTGCAGAAAGTTTAAGAAACTGAGCAAGGATCATGTGTTCAATGAGTCTCACTTACCTTAAGCATTTATCTGGTTCCTGAAGAGGAAACTGCAGAGAAGACTAAGCAGCTCATTTTCACAAATATAAGCAGGTAAAATGCTCAGTTCTGATAAGGGATTATATATGGAACTAAATGTTAAAAATGTCTGGTTTAAAATGTTGCAGGGGACACCATACATCTGATAAGAGGTAAGACTGGTTATTTTTGGACAGGATTTTATTCCAAAGATCAAAATTCCTTGAGGCAGGACTGTGCGATTTATGCTGCTTAAGAGCGCATCAGCCATAGATACTTCCCCAATCATCACCAGTATGTTATGGGTAAGATGAGAGGTTTTATGCACTCATACCAACCCAAATTGCTTATATTTCTAGCAGTGGTGAAGTTTTTATTCTGCCGATGAATAAGGAGAGGGAGTGAATTTGATAAAGAGTTGAGTTTGTTCCAAACAAATTGGGTGGCACAAAGTAAGGAATACACATAAAAGGTGGTGAAGAGGGTGGATTTGCCAGAGCTAAGCAGTGTAGGAGGAGATGAAAGTAGAGATGTGGCTTTGAAAGAAAGAAGAAGAAACATGGATGTGGGAGATTTGAGAAGACACACTGAAAGAGAGGAGCTGTAGAGAGATGAGTTTTAAGTGCAGCTGAGCTGGAAAGGTTGAGTGAGAATGTGTTATGGCAAACACGAAACTGAGTCTTAGCAGTGATGATGATGGTACAGGACATAGCTAGAGATGTAGAGAGTGGGGAAGTTCAGGGTCTGGATATGAAGGCTTCACAAGGGAAAATGGTATGGATTTCAACAATAAAAAGGCTAGTGTCATGAAAAAAGTAATAAGGATAAGAAATGTGATATTATTCATGTTCAGTCAGTCTCTTTCGGTTAAATGGCCTTTACCAAAAGGTTTATCTACTGA
The DNA here is from genome assembly GCA_033816785.1 of Picus viridis. NCBI lineage: Eukaryota > Metazoa > Chordata > Aves > Piciformes > Picidae > Picus > Picus viridis. The sequence continues at coordinate 13,724,683 of CM066573.1, forward strand.
GGTGCACTACTAAGTGATCTTGAGGATTAATGACATTATATAAAAATAAACATCTTAGATTTAACAAGAGAAAAGCCTTTGGAGTATGGCAGAGGAGGTCACCTAAGAGAATGAGAGAGGTAATTAGCCTGGATGAAATTGTCTGAGAGAAAATTGGATGATGAACTTCAGAAATCAAACTGATGAATGTTGCTGGTTTTTTTACCAGTTCTGTATCACCTGAAGATTTGCAAGAGACATGTGTTGCACTGAGCAGTTGCTACCTTGCTAGTGGACTACAGGTACAGGAGCAGGAAGCTTGGTGTTTAGAACAGATGAAACTGCCTCTTGAGAAAAATGAATGACAATCTGTAGTTTGAATTTTGTCCAAAAAAAAATGCATTGAATAAATTTACCTCTTCCATTGATCAGAAATAAGTTGAATCCTAATCTCATTTGATCAGCACTCTAAGATTTAAAACATTAGTTTATTATTTTGATGAACCAACATTCATCTTGAGAAATGTCACACCTAGGCAGGCAGGGCTGGAGTTTTGTTGTATTTTACAAAGTGTGTTTGTTTGTGGCAGGTATGGTCAAAGACACTTTGTATTTAGTCGAGACCACCACATTCAGGAAATGACCTGGCGTAAAGTCCACAGTTTCTACTCTCCTCTGCATTTTACAAGTGGGAAATCACTGATTTCTTGTGAACATGTACTCATTCCTTCAAGCTCCCTAGAGAGTAAAAGTACTTAAAAGCAGTGTAGGTGTTTGGAATCTCTTGGGTACTCAACATATTTTTGTAGTCTCTTGCCCAAGTTTCATTTACATTGCTCTTTCTTGGCATTAAAACAAGGATTGGGAGAAGGCGAGTGACTTTTTGAGGACCTCACCATATTACCTTGTTTCTGTAATTACATTGACTTAAATCAACTGATTTACTCCACTCTGAAATTAGGTAGGCCTTACTCAGCCTTATCACAGATATTTATCACCAGAATTCTGGTTTAAAATGTTATTTGCTGTAGCAATTACAGACTTCATAATTTATGATATTATAATATAAGATTCCCCCCCACCACCCCCCCGGGGCTCTAGAATTTATTTATGTGTGTTTTTATTTACATAACATATTCATTGCTTATGAAAGACACTTCAGTGGTAATGCTGAAGATCAACAACATGCAGTGCATGAACATAAGAATGTTAAGTGCTAAAGAAGAAAAGATGCTGGTCTTGCTTTGAAGTAGTTAACTGCTATGAATGTGAAATTGAATTTAGTGAAATTGTTCCCAGAAACCCTAACTGGTTTCTTCAGACTTGCAGCATAAGTTGATGTGTAATGAGAAATTCCTAAGAGTCTGCTCCCAGTTTTTAGGACCTGTTCCTTGCTTGCAGCAGTAGTTCCAACTTGTATGTGCAGTTGCAGGGAAATGAGCAGAAGCACTGAAATGAGTAATGATTCTCAGGTTGAAACTCTGCTTATAACAAGAGTGGTAGGTGGATCTCAGTGCAAAATATAAACAAGCTTGTCAATACAGAAGACTGGCTTCTGGGGACACATCATCATAATGAAAATCTTACACTTCATCTGTATCTTGAATTCCAATGGAATATCAGGAGTTCTCAAAATGTGATCAATAACCTTGCCTTGAAATGTGACGTATTGAAATACAGCATAGTGTCTCACTTTTAAAAATGAATGGGATCAATACATTTTGGTTAGATATCCACAATCATGGAACTGATTAATCTTTAATTCTGAAAGGTAAGTGGAAGTGTCTGAAACATTTAATGTAATAATACATTAAGATAATCACCATAAACGCAGCGAACTCTATTCCTTAGGGATGCCAGGAAGGAACGTGTTTTTCATAGGTAATGCTTGTTGCTCTGGACTCTGTTTCTTCTGCAGGATGTGCATACAGCATGACATATAAATATCACTGGATTACTCTTTAGTACTGCTACTTGCGTGGTGTTCAAGTGTGACTTCTGCTTTGGTTCAGCAAGGTGTGCCCTGGGCTTCCAAACTCATGCATGACTTGCAGACTGAAGAGCTAAGCAATAACTGAAGCTCAGAGTGAAAGTGTTGACATCATGTTTCGGCACTGTAGGTGGTTCTTAGCTTCAACTGTGGCTGCTGGGTAGGAAAGTTCTGCTGAGTAGTTGAGGTTGCAAAAAATATCAACTCCATGACAATCATTGGAAGAGTTCTATAGTACTTAGCAGGAAATCCTGGTTTTGTTGTTATTGTTTGTTTTTTTCCCAGCCACTGTGATCACAACCCTTAGGAGACCCTAGGCCACCTCTACTGATAAGTTCACACTACTGAACATGGACTTCTGTGCCAGGCAGAATGGTGCTTTATAGAAAATCTTACTCATGTTACTCACATAAGGGAAGGAGATAATCATACTTTGCAAACAAACTTGCCTTAGTTGTAAATGTTGGTGGAACACTTTCTTCCTAAAGTGAGTATTACATGTTCAGTTATAGGTGATACAAGATGGTTTGTACCAATCTGAAGCAAAACTGGTTAAAAACAGCTAGGTAGTGTTAGTAATTGAAGTGATGTTCCAGCAAAGTATGCCTCTAATATAACCTTAATAACCCTTCCATTCCATTATGAATAGTATATTTGTTTTGAAAAATGTTATTTTGGGTGAGTCAAAGCAATCTCTGAATTTTAGGTGCTGCACCCCTCAACTGCATGTATCTATCATACTGATTTAATTTATAGTGATACACTTGTTGGGATAATTTGTTTCCCACGTAGGGAGGTAAATCATGCTATTTACTTAAGGCATCTAATTCAGGTGGGATATAGGATACCAGAAGTTAGGAACTTCAGTTTCCTGTTAGTGGACAGTAGCAGGTACCTCCAGAGGGAAATTCAAAGCATGGACATCTGGACACATTAAATACACCCCTCTTTGTGAGCAGTAGTGGTGAAAATAAAGAGGCTATCTTATGCAACAGGTTGATTACTAGTCACTAGGCATTGTTATGAGTTGTCAGAGCTTTGGATGAAATTCCTTCTTATCCTGGTCTTTTCATGTGTTGATGGAGGCACCTATGCTCGTCCTCTCTTTATGCATCCAGCTGCTATTAGTGATGTGACTGTCCTCAGTCTTACAAGGTGGCAGTAACAGTGTCTTGAACATCTGATTCTTGCTTGTTGAAATCCATCTGAACAAATGTCGTCTTGCATGCTCTTTGGGACAATGTTAAGTTTGATCATTTCCTCTCCTATATCATTATCTGCATGCCAGAGAAGAAGATGAATCATCTGTGCTTTAGAAATGGACAGAACTGAAGCACAGAAATGATTTGGTATACACATATGTCTGTGTGCAGCTAGGTATAAGCTTAAATATATGGAACAGGATATTGCAAAGGCAAAGTGATGTACGTAGAGTTACTGGTTTGAGTGCAAGCCTTTTAAGAATTAGCAATTTATCAAGGAAGCAGACAGGATCTTAAGCTTTTTTTCTTTGTTTAAATGAAATGTTGATGATCATAAGGATTTTTTAAATTAATTTTTTCTGTTGAGCTTTGGAGGAGAATCAGCCTTACAAAGTATTTCCTCCAAGAAAGCTACAGTGAGACAAACAATAGCTATGGATAAAGGAAAAGCATTGGCACACATTCTGCTACTGTAACTCTGCTAAGTTTACTGAGGATGATTGTGGCGTGACTGTTGGAATGTATTTGCTATCCAAACACATGAAATCAAATAGCAAATCATGTCATTGCATTTGAGAGGTCTTGATATTGTTAAAGAATTGATTTACTAAATACATAATTTGATGGTTTTAATTAATAATATGCTGTAGCATGGAGCTCTGTCACAGTGACCCTAAGGTCAAGACCTGCAGTTTATAGACTATTAATTAGCCATTAAGTCATTTGCTCATCTGACCTGCAAATCTATCAGATTGATGGATAGCAGAGACCTTTATGTTCCTAATAGGTATTCTATTTAACTTTCAAAAATTTCAAGCAAAGTTTGATCACTGAGTAAAATGAAGTGAGAAGAGAGCTTAACATTTTGTTTTGTTAAGGTTATCTCATCACCTTTCACTTGAGAGCAGATATTAACGTGAAGAATACCATTGCTGTCTTCCCTGTTCTCCCAGGACTACTGACTGAACTGTGCAACTAGTACCTTCATTTCTTTTCTTTAGAAAGAGGAAATCAAAATGATTTTCACAGATCTTTTGAATGCATAATATCAAGCATAAATTCTAATTGCACTTCATTTACTAAGTGGTGCATTACCTCATCCTTTGGTTTTAACAATGGATTTTCTATAAATCTTCATATGGTTAAACATGATAAACTGCTCAACATATCATGGAACATGGCAGTGCTTATTAGCACTTGAGAAGTTATTGATTGCTTATCTTGATTAATCTTTTATGGGTCTCTGTAGTATTAATTCCACAGAAAAGACTGGAAGTTCTGTAGCATTAGTCTCCCTATTCATACATTCACCTTCAATTACATGGATTTCTCTGACTGTTCTTGCCAGATTAATTACAACCTCTTTGTCACCAGATCTTGCTTTCAGTTTATCAAGAATTAGAATTTTAATGAAAAATATATATTTTAAAGATTCTAAGAAAAAGTGGCATTAATGAGACGAGATGTTTCCTGCAATTTGGTAGAAGGAAGGAACTTTTAGACACTTGCCTTAAGGAGAAGTGAGTAGCAATTTAGAGGCACAGTTTATGAGGTTTGGGCTTTGCCAGGTAGTCAGCTGTTTCATTTCAGGTACAGCCTAGAAAGTTTCTTCTCATGTTTTAACTTAAAAAGCTGTTCTGTAACAAGCAGTATAAGCTGTATGATGAAGAAGAGGAAGACTGCAGCCTGTTTACCTTTGGGAGAGGAGGCAAAGACACAAGACCTGACTGATAAATGCTGTGTGTATCTTTAAGGGTAGGTTTCCTGTGTCCCAGAGAAGTACCTGCCCTGTTTGGCTACAGGCTACTTTACAATTTCTTGCCTCTAATTTTTTAAATGGAAATCATGATATATTTGCATCTACTTTCTGGTGAAGAGTAAAAATAAATCCCATGAGTCAAAATTCCATGATGTCTTTGACTTTAAATAGTCATAAAGTCAAAAAGCATAACATACACAGAATCCACTTGTAGGCCCAAGGACATGATAAAGAGAGGTCACTGAAAAAATATTCTGACCACAGACTTGAGAAAGTGCTTCAAACTGAAATGAATATCCCAGTTTTAATTTGTTGGAATGCCATTGTTTTGTGGTCAAATATGTGAGTGCTGTGTGGTTTGCCATCACTGTCCCAGCGCATTCTTTGTCTCAGTCTGTGCTCTACCTCTACGCTAGTTTTGCAGTCTAAATATGCATTTAATGAGCACTGTGATTCAGAAAGGAGGAGGAGAGAAGGCTTTGCAGCCACTCAGTGTCCAGTATGGACTATTGCATGGTGGTATTATGGACTTTATATTTACTATCTTTTCTCTAAAGACATTAAAGGAATCTCCACTTAGTGTAAACCATAGTGTATCGTACAGTTATGGAGGAGTCCTCATCTGATGTGAAGCAACAAGAGGAGGATATGGAAGTTTCCAGTGATTTACAGTGGGATTGTTCCTGTTCCAGTTCAGAAGAATGGAAAAACTGTCACTGTCTGGAATGAACAGGGGTCAAACTGGTGTTGCTACAGCAGCCCTTGTAATCATCTTCCATTATTACAGATCTAAACGATTGGCAAGAGCAACAGAGCCCTGAAGTAAACAAACAGAAACTCCATAGCAATAAAAGGCTAGCTTTATTCTGATGTTAACATCATATTGAATGAGTAATGAGCCATCTCCCTTATTAATAATGAGCAGATTTTCAATATCAGCATATTTTATTGTCATCAATCCCTGTTGCATGTGTAGGAGCTGGAGCAGAGCCAGAAGGAGAGGAGGAGTAGAAAGGACCTTTGGTTTCATAGGTTAAAAGAAAAAAATAAAAGAGGGAGAAAAAAAAAAAGGTCAATTCATGTTTCTATTTAAGTTGAAATGAAAACATCTTTTGGCCTTGAAAGAGCCAATACTTCATCCTGCATCGGGACTTTCCCCTTTCCTTTAATGTGCTTCTAGATTCAGTGCTACCTGTTGAAGGTTCTGCCGTCTTCATAGACGTGTTGTGAGGAGCTTAAGTAATCCTGGTAAAGGGCTTCACATGGAAACTGCCATGAGAATGCAAAGCATGGACAGTATCTGTGACTGTCTGAGTGTGCATAGCATCTCTTGTGTCTGCATTGTATTCCTAGCAATATTTCACGTTATCTGTTAGTTCTGAAAGCTGTTGAATGTTAGCTCTTGAATATTAACAAAGTTATTGTATGGACAGACCAACTCCCTCCTTCCAGGTATACACTGAACAAAGAAATGGACCTGGGGTGACTTCCTGGCCCTAGGAGTTTTGTCAATTGCATCACGAGGACAAAGATTTTACGAGACAAATCCCTCAGATTTCATACAACGTCAGAAAGGGCTTAAATGCAGGCATTTTATTGAATGGGAATGTGCAGACTGCACAGATAGATAGCAACCTGTCAGGAAATTATCTGTAAGTTGGCATAAAACAGGATTTATACTTGGGCTGTAAACTAAATGGATACATTAGGCAAAAGATCCCTATAGGGGAAAAGAAGTGGGCCATGACTCTAGTGTAGCCTGAGGGTCATGGCAGCAGCTGCAGAGCAATTGTTCTTTGTGTCATGCAAAATGTTCATCTCCTCTTGTTTCCACACGGGTCTCTATAGAGGACTGGAGAAGCTATTTCAGTCATTTTCAAGGTGTAAACACATGATGTTTCTTACTAAGCTATACTGTCAAGTAACTTAAAAAAAAAAAAAAAAGAGTCCAGAAGAATCCTCAAGTTTGTTTAACTTTATTTTGGGAAAGCAGATCAGACAAATGTCTTTCAAACAGAGGGTGGTCCTGTTATGTCTCTAAATTAATCTCAGCACCAAGATAATGAGAGGGGGTTGTATTTTCCAAGTTGGTTTCCTGAGCTTGCTAAGCAAATTTGATAAAGAGGTACCTAAACCAAAGATCTGCACGTAATAGGCTTACCTCCATCAGGAAATGTGGAATTTGCACAGGGAAAAGGTAAAAGGTAGTCAGTTGGCTTTTTTTTTCTCTCTACAACGTTTGCAAGTAAGAGCATTCAGCTTCTACTGTGACTCACACAAAAATATGCACATGCAACACCAGTGTGTTTCTTGAAGGTGCTGCCCTGTGCTGTACAGCACTTGTGCTGTCTCACAGATCTGTAACATTTGCATGCTCAGAGTATCTGCATGCTCAGGACATCTGCAGCACATACCAGCCATCCTCCATCTCATAGTGCAGGGTCCCTTGAAAACCAATTAGGGAAGCTGCAAATTTTGCTATTTGAGGACCTTCATGGTCAGATAATTTTTACCGTGCTGCACTGTGGTTTACTTGAAAAAATAATCTTTGAAGCAAAGCTTCCCCCCCCCCCCCAAATTATGCTACACAACATCAGGAATGAACATGTGAAAAATTAATTTTCACTTACAATCTCTTCACTTAAAGGGTAACCCATAATTCTCATAATACTCACTTGAACTTAATGTTTTCCTGTCTTCTAATGGACAGTAATTGAGAGGGATCCATCATCTAAATTATACTGTGGTGCAGAAAATCACTTAGAAAAATGGTGCTATAAACTGGAATCTCTGTGGTAAAAATCAATCCCTGGAAGCTGGTTAGTTTTAAAGCAAACTATTACCTACCTGCTAGACTTTATGTGTAGGTTTGTTGTGTTTGTATTAATTTGCATATGGAGTCCATAATTTTTCTTACATGAAATCATGCTACAAGTATTTTTTTTGCTTCCACATAGTTCCATGGAAAACTTTTCTTTACTGATGTGAAGAGGGCGACTATTTGCAAGGTTTTAAGGGTGTTCTCTCAACATTAATTAAGAAACAATTTTTTTTTTTTTTGGCTGAGGGTTTCAAGAAGGGTCCAAGAAGTCCTTCCTTATTCGCATTAGTAGGTTGATAACTTATTCTAGGTGATAGTCTTTTACTACGTTGTGGGAAAATCCTAGGAGGTAAAACCTGAGGTAGGAACAATATTGTTCTTACCTGCTGCACAAGAGCATCTTTTCCACCTTGAAACCTGTAGTAGCAGAACTTTGTCCCTTTCTGGAGAAAGATTACCAAACCAACTACAGGAAAAGCCTGCAGGACATCTGGAAGAAGCCCCTAAATCATGGTTGTCAGATGTTTGAAAGTCTATTTTTGTAGAAGGATCTCAGTCCTTAGCAATCTCCTCCTGACTGCAGCCCAGGGCCTGATACCAGGAGCATGTGGATGCTGCCCTACCAGCATGCCTATTCCCCGGTTCTTGTTCAATGAGATGGGTGGGTGGATGGATGGATGGATAGATAGATTGATAGCAGACAGAGAGATGTATGTATGTATGTATATAGATTCAGGGCAATGCCTCCTCAAATCCAGCCTTCAAACATTCCTTTTCCAGATTTTTGGTACATTTCTTCCAGCTATCATCAATGCCCAATAGCTTTGTCTCCCAAGAGGCTGAAGCAGAGACAGAAGTCAGTGGGACCTAAGGATAATTTACATGTTGAAGACACATTCTCCTTATACTTTTCTTGTGTCTTTGCTTGCTATTTAAAATCAAAGGAGCAGGACTGAGCAGGAGGTTATGGCCACTGCACCATTATTAAGAAGGTTTAATATAAGGGCTCTAGTGAGGGCCTTGAGAGTATCCTATAAACATGATGTGCTGCCCAGGGAGGTGGTGGCGTCACCATCATTGGAGTTGTTTAGGAGGAGACTTGATAGGGTGCTTGGTTGCATGGTTTAGTTGATTAGGTGGTGTTGGATGATGGGTTGGATGTGATGATCTTGAAGGTCTCTTCCAACCTGGTTTCTATTCTATTCTATTCTATTCTATTCTATTCTATTCTATTCTATTCTATTCTATTCTATTCTATTCTATTCTATTCTATCCTATTCTATTCTATCCTATTCTATCCTATCCTATCTATCCTCCTATCCTATCCTATCCTATCGTATCATATCCTATATGTTTTAAGGAATGTAGTACAAAATGCTTCTATTTTATTTTCCCTATCTTGCAGCTGGGGCTTTGATATGTGTTGGAAAAAATTTCATTGATTTAGGAAATTGGTGGAAGACCCAGGGACAAATGCAGTTCTGAATCCTAGTCCAATAATTTAACTGGAAAATATTTATCTCTTTTCCTCATAGTCTTCGCAAAGTCTGAGGGCAAGCAGGGTTAGGTGAAAACTTTAGCAATATACACTGATACCATATTTGAAAATTATGAAGAAATTCATCATGACAGACAGAAATGAGTCTCCTCTGACCAGCTCTGCCCTTGAAATATCCCTCTTCCCCGACACATCAGTTTTTGTGTTCAATAGCTGTGAGAAGCATCTTTCCCTGAGAAACTGGATATTCCTTTTGTCAGTTTGTAAGCAAAAAGCTGAGCAATTTTAAAAGCTGTCAACTATCATGACTTCTTCAGGTTAAAAAAAGAATTAAAAAATCCATTGTTTTTCCAGTAATTGCTAATGGTTTAAAAGCACTTTCATGACAATATTCTGCACTTCATGGAATATATTTATTGGAACACCCCCGACAAATCTCCAGAAATCCAACAGCCTTGCTATATGAAAGATTTCCTTCTTCTTTTATAACTTGAAGCATAATTAAAAATAAAGTTTTATTTATTCATTGATAATTTTAGAATTCCTCAGATTGAAACAGACAGCCTGACAGTGTTTGGTGCTATCCTCCTTGTCACTTATGTATGCTTCCTCGCAGACTATGATATCACAACCCATTAATCAGGCAGCAGCCTGGCTCGAGTGAGCTCAGAGCATGGGCCTATGCCAGTACCCCTTTGCTCTGATTCATCAGGTGATTTTTCTTCCTTTTCTTCTCTCTCTTTCTTTCTTTCTTTCTCTCTTTCTTTCTCCCTTCCTTCCTTCCTTCCTTCCTTCCTTCCTTCCTTCCTTCCTTCCTTCCTTCCTTCCTTCCTTCCTTCCTTCCTTCCTTCCTTCCTTCCTTCCTTCCTTCCTTCCTTCCTTCTTCCTTCCTTCCTTCCTTCCTTCCTTCCTTCCTTCCTTCCTTCCTTCCTTCCTTCCTTCCTTCCTTCCTTCCTTCCTTCCTTCCTTCCTTCCTTCCTTCCTTCCTCCCTCCCTCCCTCCTTCCTCCCTCCCTCCCTCCCTCCCTCCCTCCCTCCCTCCCTCCCTCTCTCTCTCTCTCTCTCTCTCTCTCTCTCTCTCTCTCTCTTTCTCTCTTTCTCTCTTTCTCTCTTTCTCTCTTTCTCTCTTTCTCTCTTTCTCTCTTTCTCTCTTTCTCTCTTTCTTTCTTTCTTTCTTTCTTTCTTTCTTTCTTTCTTTCTTTCTTTCTTTCTTTCTTTCTTTCTTTCTTTCTTTCTTTCTTTCTTTCTCTTTCTTTCTTTCTTTCTTTCTTTCTTTTTCTTTCTTTCTTTCTTTCTTTCTTTCTTTCTTTCTTTCTTTCTTTCTTTCTTTCTTTCTTTCTTTCTTTCTTTCTTTCTTTCTTTCTTTCTTTCTTTCTTTCTTTCTTTCTTTCTTTCTTTCTTTCTTTCTTTTTCTTTTTTTTCTTTTCTTTCTTTCTTTCTTTTTTCTTTCTTTCTTTCTTTCTTTCTTTCTTTCTTTCTTTCTTTCTTTCTTTCTTTCTTTCTTTCTTTCTTTCTTTCTTTCTTTCTTTCTCTCTCTCTCTCTCTCTCTTCTTTCTTTCTTTCTTTCTTTCTTTCTTTCTTTCTTTCTTTCTTTCTTTCTTTCTTTCTTTCTTTCTTTCTTTCTTTCTTTCTTTCTTTCTTTCTTTCTCTCTTTCTCTCTTTCTCTCTCTCTCTTTCTCTCTTTCTTTTTCTCTTTCTCTCTTTCTTTCTCTCTTTCTTCCTTTCTCTCTTTGTTTCTCTCTCTCTTTCTTTCTTTCTCATTCTTCTTAGTGTGGTCACAGAAGTGTATAAATAGGAACAGTATTCAATATTTTATCCTCTGGCCAAATTTAAAGGTTTTGCTGAGATCAGGTGTATAAGATGGGCTGAGCATCTAAAATAAGATTTGTCAAGCACATATATTAGGTGGCAATTGCTAAAATACTGTGTAACTAGAGAGGTTTTGTTTAAGGGAGTCTGTGCCAGCTTTTATAAAGAAATGTGAAAACAAATGAGTCTTCACTCTACATTCTCACATACAGAGAGCTATTTGCTCTAGTTTTTGCTAATGAACTGCAAAAGACATAGAGATCGCTAATCAATGGCATAGAATTAGAGAATGGCTTAGAGAAGGGACTACAGAGATCATCTGCTTCAATCCCCCTGCCATGGGCATGTCCAGACCTGCTAGCAGAATTACCTGGCTGCATAGAGAAATGCCAAATAGATCTGAAGTCAGACAAAATATCACCCTTAATGGAAGCTCTGGGTTTTATTGTTAACACCACTCACACGACTATTTCCAAAGTACTGGGGAGCATAATCCCAAGGATAACTTCTGGCACTTGGAAGAAAATGCACTGTTGCTAAAGGAAGGCAAAGAAATTTTGGCAAAGACACTCTGTTGGTTTAATCTGCATCTTTGTGTCCCCTTGCAAGGAAGGGGAAGAAGCCAGGGAAGGTATCTGGATTCATGCAGCTTTTGCAAAAGGTTGTTCATGGTATTGGAATCCCTTTTTACCTTCTCTCTAGGTGGAACATCTTGGCTGAACGAACATTCAGCCTATTCCAGGTGTGATTGATCTGTTGCAACATGACAGCAGTGCTAGAATATTCTTTCTGGTTTTTTTAGCCATTCACTTCAGTATTACCTACCTCTGAGCCACTTCTAAAGAAATGAAGGAAAGGACAGATGGTGGTTAAGGACTGGAATGTATCTGACTCCATCACAGAGCAAAGGCTCTAAAGGCAGATCAGGAGTAACCAGAAATAAGCTCTTTACAACCTGTCAAATGTCATCTTCATACACAGAGAAGTACACTGCACTTTTTTCACTTCTCCAGTATCAGTATGATGTACACTGGGGAGGTTGTATCATTGCCAGAAAGAGCTAAGTTGAGGCTCTACAAAGTGCAGAAAAAAACCCACTCATTATTTTGAATTAAAAAACCCCATGGCTCCATCTTAGTGAATGCAAAAGTCTTCACTTTCCAGGAATATCTGACTGGTCCAGGTTACTGAATCTGTACATTCACAGGGCAAACCACTGTTGATTAACAGTAAGTTTCCAGGTGTTGATTCTGACTCCTGAATGAGCTTTTTGTTTTCACTTCGATGGAAGGAGCATGGCAGCAGCTTAGTTGCATCTGAGTTGCGCAAGAGGGAGCTCAGGTGTTTTCCTGTGGCACAATGGATTCAGGAACTGTGGATGTGAGGACTAACTGTTAAGTCTTCTATCAATCTAGTTCTCAAGACAATGCCCCTTTCTTCCTGTATCTTGATCACTATGAGCCTTTCTACTTGTATTTTCTACTACTTGATTACTACGAACTTTTTCACTTTCTTCCTGTGCATCCCATTTCTTTGTTGCAGCCCCTACAAAAACCTTCCTTGCCTAGCTTTCAGCTTTTTTTTTTTGTTTGCTTGCTTGTTTTAATCATTAAAAGGGCTCATTCTTTCTTGCTTCAAAAAATTCAGGCTTTGCATTCAACCTTTTTCACATCTCTGTCAGTACCATTTCATGTGCTCTTGCCTATGAGTTTTCTAGTTTCTTTTGAAGCCCAACATGTGTCCATGCTTTTATTTTCTCTCCTCTAATACAGAGAATTGTGGTCTACAGCTCTCTATTCCCTGTGACTTAATCCCTCATTTAAGATGTGTTTCTCATATGCACCTTTAAGGGAACTATCTCACAAGCCTTAAGTAGAAGGTTATAGAGGCATAGTATTGTTTACATTAGCATAAAAAATAATTAGGTAAGCTGGGGGGGAAACCAAAATACCTTGTCCACTTCAAACCTTTGTGCATTATATTACTTCTTCCTTTTACTTCATACTCTGTTTGCATGCAGTCTCAGATACTAACCTCTTTAGGCAATCTAATTAACAATATTTGTACAGCACCTTACACCTACACAGCAGGGGGCTATAGTCAGCCTTGCCATCAGCAATATCAGTAGCTGTCCGCATGCCTCCAGCATTTGGAGGTTCTGTTCCACTCCTCACTATGTCAAATCAAGCTGGCCCATGTTTACAAGGATTTAAATCAAAGTTAAATTTGGCCCAAATTTTAGCAAAGCATTCTTCCTAAAAAGCATCACAGCAAATTCAATAATCTTATTGTTTCCTGCTGTGTCTTTATTTGCATGTTAATGGCAGATTATTGTTGTCTTTTCCAGTGTACTTCCCCAGGGACTCTATGCATGTTTTTATTGATTAGTTCCTCTTCATTTAACATTTAAATGGATATTTTCAAATTGGTACAAAATTATAATAGTGTGTTTGCTCAAGGCATTTAACTGTGGCATTAGCAGAATCATCCAAGTCTGCTGATTATGCATGCTCTGTACAAAAGAGTTTAAGGACTGCAGAGCAGACGTGCAATTAGGTCTGAGTTACACAAGCAAAAGAATCCTGGGCCAAAAGCTCCCATCATATCAAATCTTAGGGCAGGTGAAGTATGAAAGCAGAAAGTACACATTACATGTAAGAGGGAAATAAATCTGAATTTGCAGCCTTTATGAAAGTTCTTGATTTCCCCCTGCCACTTTGTGTAAATGTTACATGCTGATTTTATATGTTGTCTGTGTTAGCTGCTTTTGTTGTTGTAGAAACCGGAGTTTTGTTAAGTGAGCATGCATGTGCTCATTGCATGCAGTAGTGAACATTTTGGCTACATGAATATGCACTGCAATGACTGGCTTGCAGATTTAAGAGTAGGGGCATCAGTCTCACAAAATTACATAAAACTCAGCTGGCTTCCTCAATATCTAGAATCACAGAATCACCAAGGTTGGAAGAGACCTCAAAGATCTCAAAGATCATCAAGTCCAACCTGTCACCACAGACCTCGTGACTAAACCATGGCACCAAATGCGACATCCAATCCCCTCTTGAATCCCTCCATGAAAGCCAAGGGTTTAGCAAATTATTTGAAGTTTTGGGGACATGTAGGGAGCATTTATGGGATCTACTGGCCTTGTAAATTGGCTTTCTTCATTGTTTCTGTAGAGCTGACAGAAAAAAACTGTTTCCCTGTTGTTTCTGAGAGGCCTGAAGACATGGTCACTTTTGCCTTGTTCCTTCTGAGTTAATCATGCTTCTACACAGGGCTTTTAAATAGTCTCAGGGTGGTATTGGATACATGCCAACAGATCCCAGCAGGCAGTTGTAACCTGTTGAAAACATAAGTGACACGGTAGACATTTTCACAACAAACAAGTCCAGCCCTTCTGACCAAATTCAACTTCATTAATTAGAATCATAGAAACATTTAGATTGGAAAACCCCCAGCTGTGCTAGGTCTTTTAGGCTACCATGGTCTTTTCCTCTCCATTGTTCTCCTTTCCTGTGGCAAGATTCTGCTCAACAGCAAGATACAGCTTTTCCAGAAGGTCCTTTTGGGCTAAGCAGAGTCTTGCTTGGAAAGCATCCTGATGCTTAGGAGAGAAGGTGCTGCCTCTATTGATAATGTTCTATTGGTGTGTTTCTTACCTCACAGTATGATTTGGCATGAATGTTTAATTAGATTTTATATAGAGGTCTGGAAGATTAGGAGAAATCTGAAATAATGACAGAATAGGCTCTTTGTGGATAGTGAGGTTAAAAATACAGTTCATCTGATGTGGAGAAATTAGAATAGAATAGAATAGAATAGAATAGAATAGAATAGAATAGAATAGAATAGAATAGAATAGAATAGAATAGAATAGAATAGAATAGAATAGAATAGAATAGAAACCAGGTTGGAAGAGACCTTCAAGATCATCACGTCCAACCTATCATCCAACACCATCTAATCAACTAAACCATGGCACCAAGCACCCCATCAAGTCTCCTAAACACCTCCAGGGATGGTGACTCCACCACCTCCCGGGCAGCCCATTCCAATAGGGAATCACTCTCTCTATGAAGAATTTCTTCCTAACAGCCAGTCTAAACCTCCCCTGGCACAGCTTGAGACTGTGTCCTCTTGTTCTAGTGCTGGTTGCCTGGGAGAAGAGACCAGCCCCCACCTGTCTACAACCTCCCTTCAGGTAGTTGTAGAGAGCAATAAGGTCTCCCCTGAGCAGCCTCCTCTTCTCCAGATGACAAAGCTTTGAGTGACCTCTGGGTGAGAAGGATGCACCATGTATGAATGACCTACACAGGCAACTGCCTCATAGGGAAAAATGAAGGTTTTCTCCTAGTTTGGTGGAACTGATGGACCTTACACCAGAAACATTTCACACACAGAAAACCAGTTCTGATTTGAATTAAATGGAGCTAGCACATTTGCTAAACCTAGCATATTCTTTGAATGTCTAACCAAGTGTTCTTTAAGAGTAACATTTTAACGCCCTCTGAGTATTTCATAGGGTGCATCTATATTTGATAAGACACTTAAATGGCTGACTCTCAGTCATTCTTTGGTGGCTGCATGGAAAAGTATCCAGAGTCCTTCCTGGGCAGGGCTGTTCAGGATCCCACAGCAGGAGGAAGGTGAGGGGTGCCAGCCCTTGGTCTGCAGAGCCTTCCGTCAGGGAAGGAAGCAAGCAAGCATAGAGCTGGAGTCCCTCCTGTGGTGTTTGTCTGCTGTTCAAGAGAACATTAAGGATCTATTTCCTTTATGCATTATAAAAGAGTCTGTTAAAGTTGGTTTAAAATTATTAGATGTGGTATGTATCCTAGATAAAGCTTAGAAAACTGGGCCACTGAAATCATGCTTGAGCTGGTTGCTGTGGCACAAAATCATGCAAGGATTGGGTAAAGGTAGAGTTTTTGCCTTTACCTCTGCACTTCCTGGCCGTCATCAGCTTAAAGCAAGCCTTAATGTTATTTTAATGTGTTTTGGTGTGTGGATTGCATCAAAGTAGGTTATATATTGATTGGCCAAACCTCAAAGCTCTGGAGGTAAATCTCTACTGAGAAGTGTCAGAACTTCAGTTAATACACCCATTGATAGGCATAAGATGTCACTATTGTGCTTGCTGCAGAGATAACATTTGTGTTGAAATTTTAATGCCCATAATGTTTAGCCTTTCTAGACTATGGCAAGCCAATCAAAGAACCTTCTCTGGTATATAAATCACAGCTCACTGCTGAAAATTGTAGACAAGATAAATCAAGATTTTCAATCAATTTCGTCTTCAATCATTCTTCCCAGCAGCACAGAAAATACAGTCCCTGTTGTACTTACAGTTTGATGGCAAGGAGGCATTTAACATCTAGGCTGGAGATTGATGGTGACAAGTTATAGTGTGGAGAATGTGCAAGGGTGTTTAGACTGAAATGTTAATTTCTGGATTGATGTTGAACTCCATAATTGGGGCCATAAATCAGTGGCAAAATCAACTGGTTTATGCCTCACCTAAGCTAATACTTTAGGTCAGTGTAAATAAGTAGTCCACAGTTTCAAAATCTAGATATTTATGTAGGCAGGTGTATCTGGCTCTCCACAGTGTATTATATTTTAGAGCTTTTGTAGTGTTCACAATGGAAGAAAAGTTCCTTTCCCCTTCATTTTCACAGACCCTTTCTCTTCTTCTGAAGACCTATGTAGTGTTTTTATTGAAAGATCTGTATCTAATCAATAAAGGAGGTGGCTTATTTGTAATGAGCATCTGACTGCATACTTCAGTCTCTTTTGCTGCTTGTGAGGTACCTGCATGCAGCCATTGACCTTCAATTTCTGCTCATTGGATCAAAAGATGTACTTGAATACACTCCAGCCTATGGGCTGCACTTACCTTGCAATCAGAGTTTATTGGTATCTGCTGTTTATTCTGCATGATTGGTCACCAAGGGCATGTGGTTTCTTCTTTTTTTTTAGTTTCCAGTTTCTGTGCTGAAAACCACAGAAAGCTTTTAAGCTCTAGCTACTCTGCCTGGGAATTTAGGTCTGTAGTGGATAATGAACTACAGAACAATCATTATATAGCGGAAATAGTCTCAATATTAATAGAACAGAATAGAATAGAATAGAATAGAATAGAATAGAATAGAATAGAATAGAATAGACCAGACCAGGTTGGAGGAGACCTTCAAGATCATAGTATCATAGTATTACAGCATCAGTCAGGGTTGGAAGGGACCACAAGGATCATCTAGTTCCAACCCCCCTGCCATGGGCAGGGACACCCCACAGTAGATCAGGCTGGCCAGAGCCTCATCCAGTCTGGTCTTAAATACCTTCAGGGACGGGGCCTCAACCACCTCCCTGGACAACCCATTCCAGGGCTTCACCACTCTCATCCATATCATCAAGTCCAACCTATCATCCAACACCATCTAATCAACTAAACCATGCAACCAAGCACCCCATCAAGTCTCCCCCTAAACATGTCCAATGATGGCAACTCCACCATCTCCCCGGGCAGCCCATTCCAATGGGCAATCACTCTCTCTACGAAGAATTTCTTCCTGACATCCAGCCTAAACCTCCCCTGGCACAGAGGTGTGTCCAGGACAGACTGGACAGACATATTGGCTGGCAAAGCAGTTGCATAGAAAGCCAAGGGTGGCTATATGTAGTATTTTATCCAGTGTAATTGTTTTGGGTTACCTTGTGGAAGACTCCATATGGAGTCAATAGG
The DNA here is from genome assembly GCA_033816785.1 of Picus viridis. Lineage (NCBI taxonomy): Eukaryota > Metazoa > Chordata > Aves > Piciformes > Picidae > Picus > Picus viridis. The sequence continues at coordinate 13,742,482 of CM066573.1, forward strand.
ACAAATCATGCATTCAGAGATTTTAGGTGTTTCACAGAATCCCCAAGGTTGGAAGAGACCTCAAAGATCATCAAGTCTAACCCATCACCACAGAACTCATGACTAAACCATGGCACCAAGTGCCACATCCAATCCCCTCTTGAACACCTCCAGGGATGATGACTTCGCCACCTCCCTTGGCAGCCCATTCCAATGGTGAATGACTCTCTCAGTGAAGAACTTTCTCCTCACCTTGAACCTAAACTTCCCCTGGTGCAGCTGTGTCCTGTGTCCTGTTCTGGTGCTGGTTGCCTGGGAGAAGAGACCAACCCCCTCCTGGCTACAACCACCCTTCAGGTAGTTGTAGAGAGCAATAAGGTCTCCCCTGAGCCTCCTCTTCTCCAAGCTAGACAACCCCAGCTCCCTCAGCCTCTTCTCGTAGGGCTTGCGCTCAAGGCCTCTCACCAGCCTTGTTGCCCTTCTCTGGACACATTCAAGTGTCTCAATGTCCTTCTTAAACTAAGGGGCCCAGAACTGGACACAATACTCAAGGTGTGGCCTGACCAGTGCAGAGTACAGGGGCACCTTTCCCCTCATGTTACCAGGTGGTTCTCCAAAATTAAAGGAGCAAAATGGTTGACTGCCCTGGATGGACAATAGGGAAAATGCATCATGGTTTTGATATGATACATTTTGGACAGATTAGAAAACACTCTGCTAATTAGGGAATTCCAGGCATGTACAGGAAGGATATTTCAATAACCCACGGTTATGTTTGGTTTCGTGTAAAGCTATTTGTTTGACTGCCAAAGTGTTTTATGGTATGATGCCAACTGTAATATATTCAGAACACAAGCTAAAAAAGAAAAAACAGCTCCAAACTTTGATGCTTGATGAGTTCACAGAATAGGAACACAAAGACAAAGAACCCTGAAAACCTCAACATGAATAATTAAGGTAAATAGAAAGACTGTTCTGCATTGTGATTAAAACATAAGGAACTTTTGGGCATTACATAGCTATCTAGAAATTAGAAACTTCTTAAAACAATACTGTAGTATCTCTGTTATCTAACTATCACACTACACAGTTTATTATGAGCTGACTTACTTGCCTCTTGTTTGTGGAAGAAGCATGCTGCCATGTCAGTGTTATTTCCAGCCCCAGAGAGTCACTGGCACCCTTTGGAAAGCTATTGAAATAAAAGCCACCAACACGTTGAAGTTTTCAAGAGAATCCTTAATAGCTTCTAGAGAATGGGCAAATAATATAGCAAATTGTATCTTGGGGTATATTATTTGTACTTAGGAGTATATAGAAGAGTTTTATAACTACCATAACCTGGAAGTTTGTACTTGAAGTGATAATTGGAGCTGTGCCAGAGTATCCAAAGCTCTTACACGGGAAAAATAAAAGAGAAAGGTGAAAAAATAAGAGGAGTAAGTAATGCAACAAATTGCATTCCTGCTGGAGGAACCTCAGCTGTAATAAGCAACACACCTGTGTCTCCCAGCAACAGATCTGCTGCTTCTTGAATCTGGAAGTGATGGGTAAGGGCTGGCCAGAGCCTGAGTCCAGGCATGGTGATTTCCAGGTCTGGGGTTTAAAATAATTAAAAATAAGTTGGAGGAAAAGCCAGCAGGACAGGCTGTGATCACTATCACTGCCTGCAGAGAACCTTTCCAGGTTGGTGCGACTGGGTGAATGCAGCTTTTGTGAGTCACATGCCAGATGCTGCTCCAGCCCCACTCCAATGGGCGTGTGGGGAACCGTGGCGGCCCAGAAAGTCCAAGAGCAAAGTGCAGAGAGCCAACAGGACTGTGGAAAATTGGTGAATTCTCCTGTACTTTGGTTTTGGAGGCTGGGACAGAGATTACTGCCAGGTCTGTATGTGTCAGGGCTTCTCCTGACCTTTCCCAGGGCTGGCTGAAATAGCCTCAGCCCCAGGATGGGAGCAATCCCCCACACTAGTCAGCCGGTGCAGCACTCCAGGCGTATGCCAGAAATCAGAGTGCAACAGCATCTGCACCCCCGCTCTTCCCCTGGGCCCAGCATAATGAGCGTGGCCGGGGAAGGAGGGTGTGGTGTCAGCCAGCTGCCGAATTAATTAATTGGGAGATGGAAATACATGGATTGACTCAAGGGCTGCTGTGGGGCGTGTGCTGGGGGATGGATTTGACACTGACCAGAGCCAAGGAGCCACGGGCTGGGTTGATAGCAGCTGCTATGCCCTTCTAAGGTGACCTTCGGAGATACCACTGGGGGTCTGGCTCCCAAAATAGTTTTAATAGGTTGTGAATTTTGATAGTTGTTAATTGCTTTGTTTATAATTGAAATCTGCAGGGCCATTTTAATGAATCTATTGTCAAACTGCAGCTAAAACATTGGTCTGATGATGTCCATTTTCAGTGCCTATGCAACACAGTGTTTCCCTCCTGCCTCCATCATAAAGTTTCTGTTGTCTTAGGGAAATACTTTGAGCTCTTTTCCCCACAAGTACAAAGTCTGATCTCTGGGGTTACAAACTGCAGAGGAGCAATAAGGTATCTTCTCTTGTCAGGCCCTCAAAGAGAAGGTGCTCTGGGAAAGGAAAGAAATAATTTTCATTTTATTGTGTCATTTAGCACTTAGCATCAGAAAGAAATAATAAATCTGCTGCTGCAGTTTTGCTCTCTGCAGAGGTTGAATCTCTGGCACAGGGATGAAACAAATTCCTAGATAGATGCATAATCACACCGGGATAGGGCTCCCTGTAGCTGGAGTGCCTGTTTGTTGTTTTAACCTGAAGGGCTGTGCTGGTTCACCCACGCAGCTGAGGACTGGAGTGGGCTCTCATGATGCATGAACACGGTCATTTGCATTGCAGCATCTTCAAAGAAAGTGAGCAGAGGAGGATGGATAGGGAGATATGATCTTCTTGGTTTGCTTCTGAGTACTAGGAATACTGTGTTTGCTTTCCTTCTTAGATGTGCCTGCTGGAGACGATGTGTTAGATGAGAGCAATGAGAAGTGGCTGCAGTGACAAGTAGCAACCTCCAACCACTGGCTTTGCTCCTGCATGAGGAACTGTTGGAGGGGCAGGAGCAGAGAACCAGGCCTTCAGCTCTCCCAGATAAAGGCATTAGAAAACTCATAAAAATGCTCCAAAATCAGCAAGTCACCAGTTCCTGCTGCCCACAGTTTTCCTTTTGTGGAGGTCACCTTCTTTGGATGAAGGCTGGGAAAGATGCCCAGGTACCTGCTCCTCAACAGCTTCTTCTGTGCGGTCACGTGCTGTGTACCTCTGATTTCAGCTGAAGCTAATGTGTCAGGGTGTAAACAGTGGCATTCATCTACAGCCACTGCAGACTGTTGATAGCAGAAGAGCCCAGTGGGCCACTCAGACTGTGCTTGTATCAGTGTCTGAGATTCATAACCTCCAAAAATGCAGAAATCCCAAGTACTAAAAAAATCTCCCTTATGGGAGATGATGGGGTTGGGGGGAGGGAATAGAGAGGTGATGTGATAACCCAGATAAAGCCAGAAGACAGACAATGTGAAACCTTTATAAATTAGGGCATGACAACAAATTTAGTGCCTTTTCTTAGAAGTAACAAAGCAAACCAAACCACTTCTTTTTAGAGAATAAGAGCAGCAGTTATTTGAATAGTGCAAATTGTGCCAAAGTTGACAAACATGGAAAATTATTAGATCCTTTTATTTGTTCCTGAACCTTGACAATATTTCAGTTTCTATGGAAATGCTCTCTTAGGGATGAAACCCTTCTCCTTATGGAAGGGTCATCCAAGATGGGCTAGGGAGGAGAAGAGGAGAGATGAGTGATGATATTCTTGAAGCCAAATTTTTCCATAAGCCACAAGAAGGGTGTGAGCTGGCCCAAAGCCGGAGAGGACCTGACAGTCAGGTCTGTGATCTGCTTGATGACAGATCCCATCCTTGGGCAGGCGGAGGTGGGTGAGGGACGCAGACAACTAACTTGCCACAGTTCCAGCCGCTGCCTCTGAATATCTGGGAAGCTGCCAGGAGCGCGTGCTGGTGAGGCTCTTGAGTTTGAAGTTGTAGCACTTAACTTCCTAGAACATTGTGCATGTTTGTGTACCTGCAATAGCCATTTAGAAATCATTTATAATCCTGGCGTGTTCCTCATCCTTCAGATGAAAAGGGAATTTCAATCCAGGATGGGGTTTGCCACGATGTTGCAATAATTGTTCTTTTCTGTGCATCATTTCTATGAGGCTCTGTCAATCAAAAAGTTCAATGTCTTCATTATTCTCTAGGTGCATGTCATGCTTGAGGGGAACGCTAGCAGGCTCAGTGTTGGGACTTGCCCAAAAAAACAGCACTAGAGGTAGCTTCACCAAGAATCAACAGAAGCTTATCTGTACTACAGGTCTTTTCTGGAACACCAAAGTAACATCTAAAGTTCAGAAGCCCTTAATGAACACACCAGACCAAACTTTGCTTCACAATCTGCATGCGCGGCTCCCATTGAAGTAAATGGGCACTCTGCCTGCATCACAGATAAAGATCTGGCTCGTAGCAATGCTTAAAGAAGTATACACTGGGGCTTAATGGACTGTTGCCTACAACAGAATGCATTTTAGAGCTATTTTCAGTTATTTCTAGTGTTGCAATAGCTGAAGTTCCCTTGTTTTGCTGCTACATCTTCTGCATACCGGTTTAATAAGGTATAGAAATGGAAATAAAGCAATCCAACCGGTTGGTTTATTGTGGTTTCTTTAAGGCAATGTCAGGATATTTTACAAGCTTGCAAAATTACATTTATTACACTCCAATCATCTGGCAGATCATAAACACTCCTGAATATTTCTGTTGAAGGAATGGCAATTTAAAAAAAAGACCCTAGATAGGGAATATGAGTTTGTTTGAAGAATGAGTGAATTTACCTAACATCTTTCCATTTTCCTTTAATTTGGTCTGTTTTGCCTTTAAGAGCTGTGCCTCCAACATCTGCTTTTTCTTTGCTGACACCATTTAGGGAAGTAATCAAGGAGAAGCCTGCCATTGCCTTGCGCTGCACTAACGTGCGTGTTTGTGTGTGCTTGGAAATTACAAACCTTTTCCAGGCAGGAAAATGGTGAGATGTAAGAAAGAAATCACGAAACAGGCTTAAGATGGTAGCAAATAAAATAAATTCCAAGGATAATAAATCAAAACAATGGAATAAAAAAACCCCAACAAACACAAAACAACCTCAAAACTCAAGAAACCTCAATGACCCAAATATAAACGTTAGAGCAAGGAAATATATCAAGAAGCAATGTTAAACTTAGAGGTGTGATTCCATTTCCTCTCATAAAACCTAAACATGGAACTTTTTGGAACACTACAGCTGTGTGACATAGTAATCCTATGATTTTTGTGGGACACTATACCTGTGTGACATAGTAATCCTATGGCAGGAAGTGATTGTGGAGCCCAGCCGCTGCTCCCGTGGGTCTGCATCCTTCCTTTAACATTTTTACTTCAGAGGATGTTCATCTTTCTGCTACAGTAGAGGACTGGTCATTCTGACCCGGGATCAACAGCAGATTCAACTCAACACATGACAACAATGTGCAATCTTGTAAGACCAAAACAGGACCTTTTTCTTCCCTGGGGTATTTAAACCATCTCATTTTCTTTTGCTTTCCAGCTGATACAATTCTCGCAGTAAGAGCAAAAGATTCATTCAAGTCATTGCTCACTTTCATGAAGACATTAATGAATTTTACATTTTGGAAGCTCTGCTCCTTTTTCAGATAAGATTGAAGTTTTCCAGCAGCTTTACTGGTCATGAGGAAATGGAGAAGCATTGTTTCTTTAGTACATCAAAGTATAGGAAACAAAGAAGGAAACCCCAAACCACCACAAGAAAAAAAAAACCAAGTTGGAAAAGGTGTGGGGGAAAAGGCTGTGAAAAATGGTAGAAAAAGGGGAAGATGCTTCCTATGCTGGATTTACAGTTTGAAATTATTTAAGGGAAACAAAGGTGCTGGAAAGCAACAGCAACGAATGCCACAAAATAGAATGTGAATGGTATAGAGGTTGGAATTTGTATGTCACACTGTTTTCAGAAGTCTGAGCTTGTGCACCAAGACCAAAAGCATCCAAAAATCATATACTATTTTGGTAACTTTGCTAGGCACTATCCATAATATTTTTTGCAGTGAAAAGGTAGCATGTCAAACACAGTGTTATCCTGAGAACACCCCATGCCTCTTTTGTGACCAGACAGAAAGAGACCGGTGAGCCATGATGGCAGAAAACATGGGAGGCGGCAGGTCTGTATTTTTCACTCCAAGGGAGGGACAGGTTTTTATGAAATGTGCAGGTTTTGATGGAGCTAATATTGACAGACCTGCACACACTGAAGTTATAAGAAATGTAAGTGTAGCAAGCAAAAGCCTGTTTCAAAATGTTTACAGCATAATTTGAATAAACCAAAAAGAAGGTAAGAGAAATACGGTGCAAACAAAGCACCTGAGCTTTCCCCATAAAAAAATATAACAGGAATGATTTTGAAACATGATTATTACTAATAGCATTCAGGGGAAGAATTACACAATGAGCCTATCAGCCAACCAAAGCTTAAAAAGTGCCCAGGCTACTTAACAGATTATTAAATGTGAGCAAAGGAAGATTTTTTTTGCAAGATGTTATCACGTTCCAGTAAAAGACATGGAAAGGAAGAAAGAACAAACACTAAGGGGAAAAAACAATCCCTTGTCATCCAGTCTCACTGACTTGTCCCTGGCCCTGATGGATTTTTAAGAGTGATAGAGGGTTTCAGTTACGGGAAATTTTGTCCCACTGAATTTTCTGTTAATGTTTCAAATACAATCAGTGCAAGTTCTTGCAAGGATTCTGAGTCTTAAGCCAAATACTGTTACCTGCTTGACGGCTTAATATTCCCAGGCCTGGGCCTTCTGCCAGGAGAACACATGAGTGAAGTGGGGATGAGGATATTTGTTATTCATCCATGCAGAAAGTATTTCCTTCAGAACTTCACAAACTGAAAGCAAAATTGAAAGAAGAAGAGGTATTAGGGAGATAGAAAGAGTAGATGAAGTATTCAAGAGGATTTTAAGAATTATTATGTTGAGTATAGCAATTATGTTTTTTTCCCCCAGTTCTTTAAGGTCTGTGATAGCTGAAAAGACTGGGAAAAATGCATCGTGAATCCCACCTGCCTAAAGGTGGGATTCAGCCTGTGCACTTCTGATCTTTGCACAAATTGAAGCACTAGGGAGCACCATCCAGGAGTCACTGAAGTAGTTCCCTACCACTTTCTGCTCATGTCTATGAATTCTGAGATTTGTGGCTTTCCTTCCAGGTTATCCCTGCCTCTAATCTGCTCATGGGAGGATCACCCAAGCTTCAGCAGCAATATAAAATATCTGTCCTGGGAGGCAGGGGTCATGCTTGAACATAGGGTCAAGGAGTTTTCCAAGAAGGATGATTTTGGATCCAAGAATATTTAGCAGCCATAGTTTCCTCAGTTTGGAGGTTAAAAGGGACAGAGCAAAAATATAAGTGGTCACTGAGGCTAATACATCTGGAGCTGGGAGCAAAGCTGTTTTCCTATGTAGTGTGTTTTTTTCCTGCTGTCTCATTCTGGTTAATTGGGTAACTCTAGTTTCTTTGAAAGCACTTTGATTTGCTGTATGAACACTGGAAGTATAATAAAATCAGACTGTTTAAGAGTGTGTCTGGAAATGGTGATAAACAGTCAGTTCTCTGCTCTGCGGTTCGTTACTTCTGTGGATCACGGTGAGTTCCCAACCACTGCTGGAGGCTGGCTGAATACAGAGAGGGGTTATGGGAGTGTTGATTATTCATTTTCTTTTCTTGTGACATTCACAGAGTTGATTAAACTAAAGGCATTGTGCAATGTGCAATTAATAAGTAGAGAAATATGATCACATGCCAGAAAGGACCTGTTTTTCTCTTTGCATCAGCTTTAGGTGTCTTCTCAGTAAAGCCAGCCTGAAGTAGGAAAGCAGAGAGTGAATCTGCAATCAGAAGAGTTTTGCTGTGCTCAGGAGATAAAAAAATGCAGCACTTTCTGGTAAGTTTGTAAGAAAAATGAAAGATGGAAACCAGTGCCTGGAAATTCACTTATGGCGAATTATACTCCTGCAGAAGTTGTGGGATGTGGAAAGGAGTGATGCAGATAAAGGGTGGTGAGATTCTTTTGGGTTGTGGCTGCATTTGGACATTGTGATGTGTATTAGGATATGTTCCCCATTGTTCCCCAGCACTAAATAGCTTAGAGATGCTAAGCAGACAAACCTAGAATAATAGCTGTTAACTGAGTTAAAAGTGTCAAAAAGATCCAGACAGGGCAATTTAATGGTTTATGCCTCCTCAGCTCTGCTTTCAATTTTCTAGCCCTAGGTTTAACCCTTTGAACATCAGACCTTGGTAGAGCACAGTTGTTTGTTTGTTTATTTGTTTTAACCTAATATTATCAGATAATATATGATATGAATTGATTTGGGAAAATTTAAAAAACAAAGAAAAAAAAAAAGAAGGAAGGAAGAAAGGGAGAAAGGAAGAGAAAGAAAATTAATTAATTAAAGAAAGAAAGAAAGAAAGAAAGAAAGAAAGAAAGAAAGAAAGAAAGAAAGAAAGAGAAAGAAAGAAAGAAAGAAAGAAAGAAAGAAAGAAAGAAAGAAAGAAAGAAAGAAAGAAAGAAAGAAAGAAAGAAAGAAAGAAAGAAAGAAAGAAAGAAAGAAAGAAAGAAAGAAAGAAAGAAAGAAAGAAAGAAAGAAAGAAAGAAAGAAAGAAAGAAAGAAAGAAAGGAAAGAAAGGAAGAAAGAAAGGAAGGAAGAGCAAACAACAAAGTATTATAGGAATGGGATTAAAGTGGCTGTCCCGTGGCCAGGGTCCATCAGCTCACTGAGCTGTGGGACTGGCATGGACTGGACCAGATGCTTTTCACCAGGCTGCAAGAACCAGTGTTGGGCAGTGGGCAGAACAGATGCAATGTCTCTTTGGCGAGTGTATGAAAGTAGTGTAAGCCTATCAGTATTGACACTGGTAACATGTAGCCACATCTCAGGGAAAGTTGTTGGGTGTTTCTTGTATGACACTGTCAAGGCTCTTTAAAAATCCCAGCCTTTGTGTCTAAATTAACAAACAATTCATTCACATTTTGCTTTTTTTTAGAGGAAGAGTGCAGAGTGGACTTGGTTATTTGATACTAATTATTTAGCAGGTATAAAAGTGTATTCAAGTCCCTAATCTCCTTTCTGAGCAGGCAGGCATGCTCATGTTCAAATAATTGCATAACTTGCCCATCTCCAGTTGACAAACCCTTCTAACTTTGTTTTCAGATCTAATGCAACCCCACCCCTGGACAAGCTATGTGCATATCTGGCCTGTAGTTGATCTTCTGTTAACCTCATACCCTTTTCTCTGCTTTTCCTGAGTTTATTGCCTGTTTTTTGTTGTTGTTTTAAAAACATATATGTTTAAAACACCAGATGTTGAGGAAGGGGCTGCTCCAGCATTTGTGCAGTGTGTTCAGGGATTTTGGGAAAAGAAGTGAATGCAAGAAATCAGGACAAAGTTTTGTACTGACTTGAGATGTAAAAGAATTCCACGGTGACATCTCTGCCTTTATCTCTTTTCTTCTCTCCATACAACAATACATGTAAGCATCTACATCTGTATATGCCTATATACACCTGTTTGTGCATGTATGTGTCTGAACAGCCAGCATATGGTACCAGTAGGACATAGCAGAGGTCCTGGATAATGTGAGATGAACAGAGCTTGCTACTGATATGAATTGTGAAGGTCTTTTCCTTGATGCTTCACATCTTCCATTCAAGGAAAACTGACCAAAGTCAGTGGATCACAGAGGATTCAGACTGAAATAAAATCTTGGCTGAGCCTCATACTGGGAATTTTTCACTGAATTAGGCATAAATTAGATGTTATCACTCAGTCAGCTATGGTGATACTGAAAGCAGATGCTTCAATCTTTTTTGTAGCACGTGAGAGTGTCTAATCTTCTTTCATATAATTTAAAAACCAACCCAGATTGGTTTCAAGTTGTAGATGGAACAGACACAGCATTTATCAGAGTATTGAGGAGGTCAAGGAAATAAAGCAATCTTCTTTCAGCTCCCTGCACTATTATCACAAACAATAGCCTGCTGGCACAAAACAAGTTTTAATTGATTGTTGCTATTGATTTTACAGGAAGCAAAGCAGAAGAAATACAACTTGATATTTGTAAGCCAGGGTGACCTGAAAAATACAAAGGAGAAAAAGAGATTATAAAGCCCTCTCGTATTTTGCCTAGGTTTGTTATTTGCAGCTAAGAACTCTATAAAAGCCCTCTCCATTAATTCTCTATTTATGTATTTTGAACATATTGATTTTCTGTTCATGTAATCTCCATCTGGAAGTTTTATTCAAATTGTTTGTTTTGTGCTGTCACTGCAGATCAGTCTTGTTCCTTATGGCCAGTAGTTTACAGGCATATCTTCCCCCTCGTTCTTTCCACTTGCCTCAAATCCATGTGGGGAAGAAAAAGCTGCACATAAAAGTTTAAGGCAAATTAGTACCATGATTCATTCCTTTATGTTGATCATCACTTCCTGGAGCATTTTCTGCTCATGCTGAACCCTGGGTATGGGATAATTTCTGCTCATGCTGCTTTACCAGCTCCTGGCTGGGAGCAAAGGTCCTGGGCTATGAATAATCATGGGCTGCCTGAATAATCATAGCAACCCAGTTAATTAGCCGGGTGGGCTGCATGGTGTTCAGCATGGGGATCTTAGCTGTTGCTACTCTTGGTTGGGAAGGGAAGAGATGATGAACTCCATGGGATGCTGGTCAGATTTGCTCCTTGTCTGAGCTCCTCTTGGGCATGGATTAGAAGGCAAAGTGGGTTAAGAGAAAGGATTTTCTTGGTGACAAATAAAGTTCTTACAATCATAAGTTGAAAGAAGGGGCTATTCAGTCTGGAGAAGAAAAGGCTCCGAGGAGACCTTACTGTGGTCTTCCAGTATCTTAAGGGGGCCTACAAGGAAGCTGAGGAGGGACTTTTTAGGGTGTCAGGTAGTGATAGGAGTAGGGGGAATGGAAAAAAAATAGAAATGGGTAGATTCAGATTGGATGTTAGGAAGCAATTCTTCACTATGAAGGTGGTGAGACACTGGAACAGGTTGCCTAGGGAGGTGATAGAAGCCTCATCCCTGGAGGTTTTTAAGACCAGGCTAGATGTGGCTCTGAACAATCTGATCTAGTGTGAAGTGTCCCTGCCCATGGCAGGGAGGTTTGAGCTAGATGATCCTTGAGGTCCTTTCCAACCCTAACAATTCTATGATTTTAAGAATTTTCTTGCCATTCAGTCCCACCTGTTAATTCCATGGATTTGGGCATAGGTTTGTTATAAGATGTTGATGAGAATAACAGTGATTGGTGCTTTTGCAAAAGAAGCCAGTGCTTCCTTGAACTTTAGGTAGAACTTAAATGTAGATATGGAATTAATTGAGTCACATTGACAGTTGAATTCCAAAAAGCTTTGAAATGATTAACACCACGAAAAATGTTATCCTGGATTGTTAGCCTGGATTATTAACTTAATATTATTATTTATAGCATTATCACTTTACACAGAATATGTCCTCAGGGACTGTGTAAAGTGCTTTCTGAATGCAGAACACAAAAGAGATTACAGCCACAAAGATCTGAATATTAGAGTATAAGTTGTTCTCTTTCCTTTCTCCCTACTTACATGTGTCTTCTCATTTTATTGTGACTTGGACTATTCCTACAACAGTAGTAGAAACACACAGAGTTGTGTTTAAATTTACATTCTGGGGTTTATTCCTTTGCTTACATTTGGAAGATTTTCTTCCTGGCAGGAATGGCTAAAAGCTGCCTCTCATCCAAAAATCATAATTCAAATAGTGTGACTGTAGGATCTGGGCTTTGAAGGAAAACATTAAGTTTTTTAAAGACCCATTTGAAACTAAATGTTTATGTATTTATAAATTGTTTGATTTAAGGCCATAAAGAATGGTAAATGATAATCCATGCCCCAAAACGAAATCTCTTGTGGCACTTCTTTACTCAGAGAGTCCTGGGATTTCTGTCTATAGCAGCTTGGCTACAACAGGCTTCCCAAAATGATATACAAGAGGGGGAAAAAAATATTCCTTTTTGTTTTTGCAGCACCCACCCAACTTTCCCACCAAGTGATCTGTTGTTAATGTGCAGGAAATCCCAATGAATGCACATCATTTGGTGAAAGAATGACAGCAGACACCACAGCTATCCTTAGCAGGCATCCACCTGCTCCCGTGGTGTCTTTTTAAAGCAAGTTCAGCTTACCTCTTCTCCTCTTAGTTTTCCTTTGCTTAATTGCAGGTGATGATTCCAAAGAAGCCTTCACCTGTTTGAGTGCGCTTTCATCTTTCTAGACAAAGCAGGCTTGGGCTTGGTGCTTGATCTGTGGCATAGTTAGGCCTTTGGTATTAAAGGCGTTGGGATCACCCTGAGGCTTTTAAGGTTTTAGGGTTAAATTGATGAGCGTGTATAAAATGTAAGCTTTGTTGTTTGGCAGAGTTTTCCAGCATTTGTTATTCTTTTTGTGTGTGTGTGTGTGTGTTAAGAAACCATAGGACAATGCTGCATTCCTCAACTGCCTATTAAACAACACTGTCAAACAGAGACCTCTTCGACTTGCATAAAACTTGTGATTCACTACATTACCTTTAATCCTCAACAGCTATCTAACTGAACTGAGATGTCCAGGTATGCCTTTGTAGCAGATCAGGATATCCATTTCTCTATCAATTTCATTTGTACTGTACCTGCTGGATAATGACTGCTTGGTACACTAGACAGCCGGGAGAAGCATTAGATTTGACCCCAGAGCCTAGACTTTGACTCTTACTCTTTCTCAGTTATGGCTGCCACCATATAGGAATTCAGGGCTATTCTATGAGAAACCCCTACCAAAATCCAAACAGCCCCCAGATACCTTTCTTTTTTGTATGTCTTCCCCCTCCCACCATTGTTTTTTTTAATCAGGGAACAACATGAACAAAGGTGCAGTGAAAGGCAATGTCCTGGCCTTGTGATAAGCTTTAAGGAATGCTTAAAATGAAAACTATGTCTTCTATAAAAATGATGTGCCTGGATTTCCGGCTGAGATCTCAACACTTTGGTTGCATCTGCTCTGAAATGGTTCCCACCACTCAGCAAGCCCTGATAGCAGGACTGAGCCTATTATGGAAAGCACTGTTCTCTGGGAAAGGGAACAAGGGGAGGCTTTAGTCAAAATGATTCCAGCACAATTTGCAAAGTCATAACTGAAAGGAAAAGCTGGGCAAAATGATGTTTTATCATTTATGTGTTTGGTTTGTTTTGCCTTTTTTGTTTTCTCCTTCCTCAGCCATTTGTATTTGCTACATGGGTGAATTTACCTGTGTTCTTAGATGAGATTTGACCAACCAGCCAGCACCTAGAAGTGCATAGTTCACAAGGGGTCTGTAAGCTTCATTGACTGCATTGATCAGATCTCCACTGACTGAGCTGAGACACAAAATTTACAGGTGGGCACCAATATGCAGGTAGCTGAATTTGGATCTGAATCTCTCTCGGGTGGTATGCAAAGGTATGCTTGGGAAAACTGTTCAATATACACACATACATATAAATAAACAAATAAATATATAATTAGTCAATTCTTCATGACATAAAAGCATACTTTTAAATAATTACAAGCTGTTCCTAATTGAGACTACTGGCTGCAAATCTGTGCCGTTCCTACAAACAATCTAAGTTTCATTTTTCAAGACCTTCCTTGACAAAATGATCTGGAGTCAAGTTCTCCTCACCCAAACTCATACCCTTCAACTAGCTTCAAAGCAGATGAATGAGTCACCCAGCAGAGCAGAATGCAGGCTTGTTATTCCTGTATCAGATTCTGTATGTCATTAATACCCTTTTTCTTATCTAACTCTTCTAACAGCCAACTATATTTTAAGTGTTTTGTACAGTTGGTTCATTTTTTTTCTTCTTTTGCATTTAAAACTTGGGAAGGGTATTTTCCCATTCCTTTCTGTTTATATTTACATTTTCTGATAGTACACATACAGCCTAATCATATCACTTTGAAAGTGATATAGAAGGCTGTGCTATCTTACTCAATCAGATTTAATCAGTTTGGATAAATGCCAAGTACTAAGCATTAATCTCACTTAAACCAAACTCCTGATAGTTCATCTAGCCTGAGTATTCATGTCAAAGACATAAAACAATCTCCTTTAATGCCCACACTACTTTTTAAATTGAGCTTTCACCATCTGTTAATAAAACCTGCTTTGTGCTGTAGGTTGTGTTCTGTGGAATGTGTCAGGGGTGAGTTTCTTTTTCCCTCCAAATCTTAAAGGCCTTCATTTTTCTTTTTTTTTTTTTTTCCTAAAGTATATGAAAATTAAGCAATATAGTAACAAGGAATTAGTCACACCTTGGCAAAATCTCCATTACCTTGGCTCACATCAAAGGGAAGGAGAGAAGTGTGGTCCTTACAAGCTTACAGCATTCCTTTGACTTGGAGTCCCATTCTGCGATGACAACTAAATTGGACACTGATGCTTACTTATTTTTCAACATGTGGGTGTAAAGCACATTGACCTTGCAGTTGACTCTTTTAGAGCACCTTTCATCATGGGCCCAAACCCACAGTGTGATGCAGAGCTCTCTGTTGACTTGCAGGAATCTCTGGGGAGGATTATTTGGAGGCAGAGCTGCTGAGCTCAAGTCCCCTTTGGATGCCCTCTGTATTTCAGCATCTCACATTATTAATCCTGGCAACGGTATTGTGGTGCTTCCTTGTCAAACTCTTACAGAGATCATGCTCAAAATAAATGGGGCCTTCAGATGACATTTTGCATGACTCAGTGCATTAAGGTCATCATTTACAACAAAAGGGGAGTGAACTCAAATTAGAAAGGGCAAGAGTAAGAATTTGTATTTCGCCGGGGCATGAGTTTTGGAGCACACAGCTGGCTTTACCAGATGCTGCTGCTGTGGGGAGCAAGTTAGGCATATATGCTTCCAGTCTTGCCTGGGAAAGCAGGAAAGCTGTGTGCATTAGATGGTTTTAGAAGTCATGGCTAGGCTTGCTTTCTATGATTCCACATAAAAGTAATTGAAAAAGAGAAGTGGTTTTGCTGACTTGAGAAGAAAAGGGATGGATTTGAAGGATGAATCAAGTTTCATTCTTGATGAGCAAGACACTAGATTGTCAACGTATTTAGGCTATGACAGTGGGGTCTAAGCAATGAATAGGCATTCAGGTGCATGTCTATTCTCCACAAGAAAAGAGGGCCTGGACTCTAGGATAGAGCAGCTAAAGAGATAGTTGTCTGGCCTTCTGACTACCCCAAGTCAAAAAAGTATTTCAGTATTCAGAGATTTTGATGGTTATAGGTCAAGTATGGCAAAAGTCTGACCTGTCAAAAGACTGTGACACTCAACCTTTCCCCTGTGTCAGGCCTGCCTTTTGCAGAAACCTGCTTCCTTGGGCCAAGGAGAAGTGATCCCACAGTATCTGATGTTGATGTAAATGCCAGTCTGAAGCTATTGGTCATCCACCAAGATACTTACAGTAGACGCTGTCCCTCTCTTAGTGTGGTACTTAATATATAGTCTGCTTTAAGGGTAAGGCTGCAAAACCTACAAGAAGGGCCTGCAGCCCTGCAGGTTTTGCTGATGTCCACTGTCTCCACTTTCACACTGGGACATCCATCCTGGAGACTTGCTTTCAAAGCAGACTAAATTAGTCTTGGAAAGTGGGTAGACCCATGTGTACTCTCACCTCTACCTCTTATCTTGCAAGTCCTCTTCTCTCAGGACAAGGAGGAAGCTCCTGATGGGAAAGCTGATGCTGTTGTGAATCTGACTTGTCTTCAGACTTGCTCTTGAGATGAGGCATTTGCCTGGCTGTGTTGAAAAAGCTATCATCTAGCTCAGGTCCAGACTTCCCTCACATCTTCTGGCATGCAGGAAGTTAAAAGAAGGACCAATTCTGCTCTCTTTCTGATGGCTAATACACCAGAGGCTGAAAAGCTGTTTTAAAGTAACTATGGTAGAATGTAGCCGAGATGATGGTTATGGTGATTTTCTGAACTTCAAAGTGTAACTTGAACATGGATTTTACTTAGCAGATGTGACAAACAACAAAATACACCCCGGAATTAAATTTGTCTTTGATTGCACAATAGCTGATTTCTTCAGCTACTTTTTCAGCTTCCTCTTAACACTTTTGTTTTTGCTTGTAAGTTTTTTTGTTTGGATATAATGAGGCTTTGTGTCTCCTGATTCCTTATCTTATGTGGGTGGTAGAAAAATTGCTCCACTGCTCCGATATTTGTGGTTGTGTGGGGCAGGTGGATTCACGCAGAGCTGTGAAAAATATCTATAGGAAAGAAAAAGTCAGAAGGGGAAGCCTCTTTCCCTGAGTTTCCTTTATACAGATGGAACCTCTCCTGCAAACCCCAGGGAAGTAGCAGAAGAGGCAGTTTCAGGGATGGAGGGGTCCTTTGTCGATCTTCACAGCTTCCAGCCAGCTGGAGGCGGCTTTGGTTTTTGTTGTGCATCACAGGCCAGCACGTCTTGGAATCCCAGCTGCCTCCTGCATTGCCTGGAGGTCCCACTCCTTCTCTCTTCTTTTGGGCTCTAGGCATCATTTTCTTCCACCACTCCCAAGTCTCATGCATGGAACAAGTCAAGACTAGGTCTTTGGGACTTGTGCTGAAATGCAAGAGGCAACCTAAGTCTATGTAGAATCATAGAATCATAGAATCAGTCAAGGTTGGAAGGGACCACAAGGATCATCTAGTTCCAACCCCCTGCCATGGGCAGGGACACCCCACACTAGATCAGGCTGGCCAGAGCCTCGTCCAGCCTGGTCTTAAACACCTCCAGGGACGGGGCCTCAACCACCTCCCTGGACAACCCATTCCATGGCTTCACCACTCTCATGGGGAAGAACTTCTTCCTCACATCTAGCCTGAATCTCCCCACCTCCAGCTTCATTCCGTTCCCCCTAGTCCTATCACTACCTGAGATCCTGAGAAGTCCCTCCCCAACCTTCCTGTAGGCCCCCTTCAGATACTGGAAGGCCACAATGAGGTCACTTCGGAGCCTTTTCTTCTCCAGACTGAACATCCCCAACTCCTTCAGTCTGTCCTCATAGGAGAGGTGCTCCAGCCCTCTGATCATCCTTGTGGCCCTTCTCTGGACACGTTCCAGCACGTCCACATCCCTCCTGTAATAGGGGCTCCAGAACTGGATGCAGTACTCCAGGTGGGGTCTCACCAGAGCTGAGTAGAGGGGAAGAAGCACCTCCCTTGACCTGATATATATATGTGACCTGATACACTCGCCTACTCTTATATCTAGGACTATATGTGGTTTATATAGGACTAGATCTACTCCTAGTCCTATATGCAGGTCCTGTATATAGGATTCAGAGGCTTTTTTCAAATCATATGATGAGAGTTTTGTCTGGCTGTGTGATGGGACAGCAGATCCATCAGCCAGCATAGCATGGAGCTCTCAGCCACCACAGCCCTGCTCTTGATGGGAACAGGACATTGTCATCACTTTACTCCCCATACTTTTGGGTACTGGATCACAAACCAAGATATCTAGTGTGCAAGAAAGGAAAGACTATAGCATAAGGCAGTATGAAATCCAGGCCTGGCTGTGGCAGAGGGCAAGGCAGGAACCCACCTGATGAGATGGATGCTCGGTGCCTGATATTTGACAAGTCTAAGAGCACTCGTCTTAAACTGTGTCTTGGATCTGGAGCACGGTGACAAATTGTGTCCAGACTCTCCTGTATAGACTCATACATGTACCAAGTCATGCAACATTTAGTAAAACTACTTAAATCTCTGCTTTAGTTTCTATACTTGAGTTAATATAATCCCCTCCCCCCCCGATTATATAGTTGGTGTGTACAGAATTCTATTTAAATGATGAGATTTAAAACCAGACACAGGAGATTTCTCATACAGCAAGGCAGAGGGAGGACTCTGCAGCATTAAACTGTGCTGTTACACTGGGATGGTACAACATCAAACTGACAGAGAGGTGAGATTTCTGCTGCTGTACTTCAGAAGGTCAAAATCAGTGCGGGAACTTTTCCCAGCGGTGACAGCTGCAAATGTCAGGGAGAATTGCATTTCCAGCAGCTTCTCAGGGCAGATTTTCACAGTCAGGACCATTAATTTCTGTGTACTGTTGGAAGAACATAATAAAAGAAACCTGGATAACAAATTGAGGTGATTTTTAAGATGAAGACAGAGGCATATAAGCAAGGGATTAAGAGGAAATTTTTCATTTCAGTGTTATTTGGTTTGTGAATGCAATGAACACCCAAGGCAGGCACTGATCAAATCTATATTCCTCTTTAAAGCAGAAGACTGGAAATTTGAAATGTCTGTGTGGCATGTGTGATAATGCCATGGTCCTAAATATGACTACAACTGACACAGGTGTTTGTCTGTGGCAATATTTAATTTACTTTAATTTGCTGTAAACCAGGTATATAATAACATGGCACATAGATTCTACAGCACACCACACATAAACTGGGGTCTGTCTGATAAACTGCTGATACACTGTATTTATTCTGTATCATTGAGATGTTCATGGACAGTCTACCCCAGATGCTTGATTGGAGACTTGTGAATTGTTTTTAAGTGAAAAAATAGTTATTATCTCCACCAAACATGGGTGATAACTTGAAATCTCAGAAGAGACCCAACAGGGTTATAAATAAGTGCCCTAGCAAGATGTTTCAGTACCAGCAAGTCTCCTCTAACATATCTCTGGGTACTCCTGCTCTCTGTTGTGGCTCATTCCATTCAACAGAGGTCTGCAACATTAAGAGCTAGATGGTAGCTGGTGACACAATGCAGAATAGAAGGCTTAAGGTAGCATCAGGGGTGAGGGGTTTTTTTTCACTATTTTGTTCAAGACCCCTTACCAGGTATTTTCTTTGCTGTCCTGCCAGAGAACCTTAGGAGTGCATATGTGTGCTTTTCTGAGCAATAACACAGCCAGCTGCCTTCAAAGGGAAGGGTGGGTAAGTGTCTATCTCAGCAAGAAATAAGAGATGGAGACAAAGCCCGTTGACAAATATGGCCTATTTTTAATCAAATACACTTGTTTCCTGTTAAAAAGGACAAAAGTGGGGAATGTGACTCTTGGTATTTTACTAGGGTGTTAAAAATAATAGAATTGGATGTCAAAACTCAACACTGGTAATGCAACAACCTCCTCTTTCACTAATTTCCTTCTTTTACATTTTTTTTTTACTTACCATGGAGCAACTGGACAAACTGAATTGGCACAGATTTTATTCTGAGCATAATAGCCTAGTGGGAGTTTGTGGCTTGTATTTGTAAGCCCTCAGGTTCCTTTGGAGTAGGAGCATCCCAGGCTCCCTAAAGAAGACCCAGCAGGTGAGTTTGTGGTAACACATGCAAACACTTAACAAGGCACATGAATACCTCTCCAGTTTTCAGAAGAGATCCCTTACAGTCCAGGCAAGCTCTGTATCCCAGGGAGGGTAGTAACCTCCTTCTGAAGCTGGTGGACTACCACATCCACTTAGGTCCTAAAGTCTCTGCTGGTAATTTAACAGTACATGATTGATACAAATCTGGGCGCTGCCTGGAGGTTAAAACTGACAAAAAAGTATTAAAGAATGGACTCTGGAGCTTCTGCTTGATATGTAGGTAACTTTTTGATGAAATTGTAGGAATAAATTACTCCTAGGCAACAAAAGCAACCAGAAAATCCTGGAAAATAATGTGCTGCAAACATGTCAGGGGTTTTTCTAAGGCAAAACCCCCAAACTGTTAGATGAACTCCTATTAACTTTGAATATGTCTTTATATTTCTTGCTAAAGATAGGTTATATATGGTGATAGTGGTGTTGTGGTAACTTGCCACTGTGCCTGCATGAGCTTCCCATTCCTTGTAGCTAAGTGAAATCCACATAGGCTTGATATTCCTGGCTTGGTTTTCCTGGGTTGATTGTTCCACTTTTTTGCCTCGTACACAATGAGTTTGACAAGATGTGGGTCTGAAAAAGCACCCATAAACCCCACATCTCCTTCTTCTTACTCAGATGTCACTGTCCACACAAGGGCAGAGACAGCAGAGAAGCAAACCCTTTGGCTCTAGTTGTCTTTGCCTACATTGTAAAATATGGATAGAATGGGCCATGCACCTGGGGATGCTGGGAGCATTGAACACCAGTGGGGAGCATGCCCCAACATGCTGCAGCTTGTACAAAGGTTGCTAAGTGACTTAAATTCGTTGCACAGAATAGAACCATATCATCTCAAAACAGCAGAACCTGACTTAGTTTGTAGTAACTCATTAAAATGACTCTACAATTCTTTTGATGTTCTCTTCTAGTCTGGTCACATTCCTTTCTGTTTTACAGCATGGTAATAACAACATTCTTGTAAACAGTCGGATAAACTCTAACCTTCATATTGCTCCCTTTGGATCATCTGAAAACATTTTCACATTGGGATTTGGCTTTCTTACCCCCATAAAGCATATCCCACCCGAAAAACCCATGCCATCAAAAGAGCAGGGAGAGAAAATAGGCATGCAAAAGTTGATTACTGCTGGGTCACTTGCTTAGGGGAGCCATACCATCCTACAAGGGCAGACAATTTTTTTCAGTCATTACTTAAAAAATTAGTTGTTCAGAGCTATTGGGGTTTCCATTCTTTTGTCAGAGGAAACTCTTTCGTGGAGAGATAGCGTTAAATTATCTAAGTCATCTAACCTTGATGTTTATGGCTTAGTGCCTCCCCATCAGTGATTAGTATCCTGTACTCTCTCCACTGTTATCAAGGCATTGTCACCCCTTGCTTGCCCAGACCTATGACTTGGGATAGTATTTTCCAGGAGCTCAAGTTTTGTGTTATGTGACTGGCAATGCAGAGTTTCAGAAACCGAGAGTGCCTAAGAGGCAAAAAAACAATCCACAATCCATGCTTGCTCACTGATAGTGCAAGAGAAAAGAAAGGCAACTGACTTTAGGTACAGAAGTGTGTGCTGTATGTGCTGTGAGGAGATAGGGAGCAGTTTCCAGATGTCTCTGGCTTGGCACTTAAGCATTTGCTCAAACAAAAGGGCCAAGGATAAGGGACTGCACCCTTTGCAAACAACACAGCACATGGACGTGCACTCACATGCAAAGAATTTACATCGACTGAACAGTTTTCCAGGCAGTCAGTAAATATGACTTATGCCTTGTCTTCCTCCATCAATAGTCTAAACAATCTGAGAGAAAAAACAGATACAATGATCTTCCTACAAAGGACAAGGAAAGGTTTCACACTTTTTAACATTTCCTCAGCTTGCTTGCTGGCTTTTTCTTTCCCTCTTCTTCTTTCGTTAAAATGTCTACATTTTTTTCTTTATCCAAGACAACTCTGCGTTTTCCTTTGAACTGTCCAGTTGGAGCAGAGGAGCAAAGTAATGTGCTGTGAACCTATCACAGACCATAAATAAAAGCCATAAATACTTGACTGAATTGCCAACAATCTCTAAATAAACCATGTGTTACCTAGCATATCTGTTGAAGGGCGGCGCATTTATAGTAGTTACAATCTGCTGGAGAATTATTTGCAAGTAGGGGAAAAAAAAAAAAAAATAGAAAAAAAAGGTAGCTAGATTTGACAGATATTTTTTTTTTCACACTGTTACCCTTTGTTTACAGGCCTTCTCTCCTTTTAGTGCACCCTAGAGCTAGTTTCTGCCTTTTCAAAGGGCCACGCCATTGTTCAACCAAAGGCAGCATTATTTCTTCTCTCATGTTTGATTAAATTACTTGGCACTCAGACAGAAGTTGATAACAATACAAATGCACTGATCAAGGTGGCAGATGTGCCATTATTCTCTTGATAGCAAACAACTAATTCTTCAAACTGTGGCTATGCAGTTTTACAGCGATGCAGGGGCTAAGCAGGTAGAGCCAGATTTAGAATCATAGAATCAATAAGGTTGGAAAAGACCTCAAAGATTTACGTATATTAATTAAAATAGGATTGAGAACTTATTGGGGAACATTTCAATAGTTGCTTTCCTTAGAAAGTGTAGTCTGGCTTTTGGATTGGAGGTTACACGTGTGTAGAGATTGCTGAGGTTAGGGCAAGAGGCAAGCAGAGGTTTAAGGCAGCAGGCTGACAGCATCCGCGCAGCTATGGGGGCTCGGCTGCCTTGCAGGAACTTGCTCTCACATCTGAGCCCTAGGATAAAAGGTATATTTTCAAATGTGCTAGTGAAAATGTTTTAATTAACACCTGTTAAAGCCCTGCAATAAGCAGCGTGATGTTTTTTTTTTTATTCTCTCCACTGATGTGAAAATGGCTTAACAAGGTGAAGGAGTCAAGGGAAACATTAGGATGCCCTGGTCCTCTATAAAGACCTAGTGGTGAAAAACGCCTGGGGAAATTCTAGTAGCCACGATTTGAGGGAGGATCAGAAACCAGAGATTTAAAATATATTAGCTCAAATGCTTGAGCTAATAAGTTTTAAAATAAATCTTTTCTAGACTACACAAGCCCTGAGGGAAGAGCAAAGAGATTAAGGTAAAAATAGAAAGCATGAAGTGTCTAATAAAGAGCCACACCTGTTTAGTGAAGTTTCCCTATCTCTGGTCTGGTCTACACCCCGTGTTTGTATCAGTATGGCTGGCTTGGCCAGGAAAGTGTTTTTCTAAAGGACTGGGAGGACGAGAAGGTTACCACGAGGGAGCCACGTGACAGCGTTGAAGGTCCTGAGGGCAGCCACTGAGTTGTCTGCAGAAGAAGTTTTTCCCTCATTTACTTCACTACTGAAAGAGTTTTGGCTGTTTCATGTGTAGATAAAAATAAGGACTTTTTAAGAAGATCTAAAAAAAAAATCTTAAAATTTAATTATTTAATTACTTGGAGACAAGTGGTTTTAATTTACTACAATGGATCCCAATCTTGTTGGCCTCCAGGCTTTATTGTACTGTAAATATTATTACTCATAATAAAAACCAACCTAACGTATTTCCCCAAAACTCTAAGCTTTGGTCTTCGGCTGCTGATGCTGGTTCAAACTAGAAGAGGAAATAGATAAAAAAACACACCAAAGAAGAATTCTTTGAGGTTTCTGATCTTATTTCACAGACTCTGAAGTCCACCTAACTTCCAGAGAAATACAGGTTAGCCCCCTACTGCCTGCCAGTCTTCTCTAATCAGTCCTTTTTGCCTGCCTTGAGAGCCATCACAACAGGTGATGATGTCTGACTTTGCCTGTGGCTTTACATTGCAGTGGGGTAGTCCATGTGTAGGACATAAAGGCCACAACAACAGGTAACTCATAATGCTATACCTATGTCTTTTTTCAGAGATGCAGTTTCTTTGGTTAGAGACAGGAACTCACCATTCCTTTCTCAAAAATACTGAGATCCTTTAAAAGAGAGATTAAAGATTAGGCCAGACTAGAGGAAGGTAATTTTTTAGACCTGAGAGTGTGTGTCACTTGTGTAAAGCCAGGTGACATTTCTCCCCTGTTCATAGCCAGTTATTTGGCCAGTGGAAACCTATGTGTTTCTATGGGAGCTTGGATGCCCAAGTGCTTAGGGTGACATCCTGGTTTTACTGAAGTCAGCAGGAGTTTTGTCACTGGTGTCTCCTCAGTGTTTACCCTACACCCTTTTCAGAGCAAGCAATATCCTGATGAAACTGTGGGACAAACATAATCACGGTATAAATAGAGATATAAGTGATATTTGGGGTTAAGAGGCACTGATGAATATATAGTAGGTAGTTTATATAATAGAGGGAAGTTGCCACAGAGACTTTCTTCCTTATATCTTCTTATACCCTTGTCTGTGTCTTTCTCTTGCAAGCTAGCTATTCGGTTCTATCAATGTGAAGGGGGAGGAAGAATTTATTCACCCATGTTACTTTTTTAACAGTTTATTACAAAAAATTTCTTTGCCTCATCTAAGCTGTCTGTCTGATCAACATGGAGGTGTAGGTTCCATCAATAATTAGAAGAGATCTGAATTTGGTTATGTGTCATTGCAGTAATAAGGCTTAGCCCTTCATTTATAAGGGATTTTTACTCATATTTATTTTATTAATTCTCATAGAAGCCCTATTGAGAGAGGAAAATATTGTATTTTCCAGAGCACTTTTCTGATATGTGCAAATCTTACACAGCACAGTTAGAAAGCAAATGAGACAAACCAAAAGTAGAGAAGAAAGCAGGAAACCCTTGTAAGTGATTCTATACTCCTGTTTTCAGAGCACGTAGTTAACTATGAGATGACAGCTTGGGCTTGGTTTCATGACTAGCTGAGCTGAGCTGATGACTGACTAAAATGAGAGGCAATTTCTCACCACCTTCCTCACTTACTCCCTTTCCCTTCTGCCCTTTTACCTCCCTCCTTCTTTCTACCAGGTGCAAAGTCCCACTCCTTTGACACCAGTGCAGTTGGTTTCTGCTGTAAACCAGTTAAAACTCATTAACTTAGCAGAAGTCTTTTGGTTTTCTTGTAGACTTTGTTCTTCTTCTAGTGAGTTGAACTGGTTTGAAGGGGCCAGTGACATCAGAAGTGGAGCCAAATGAGTTACAACAGTGAGGGAGGATGAGGAATTGGCTAAGGAAGAGAAGGAACTTCTCTGTTTTGGTGGTAATGAGCTGTCAGAGTGGCTCACCCTGTCATCAAAATGTAGCTTGAAAATACAAATTAATTTCTGTTTAAAAGGTAGCTTCTTATTCATCCTCCCTTCTGGACTCCAGACAGATATCTGATAGCTTGGTGGGATGAAACTGCTCACCAAAAAGTGGGAAGAGCTCCTGACACTGTGCATTGGAGGGGAAAGGAGAAGGAGGTTCCCTTTAGTGGCATGTTGTACCAATCAGTATGCACATCTAATAGCACCTTATGTGTCTTGCCCAAGATCACATAGGAGGTCCATGGCAGCACAGAAATTTCTCCTTCTGGTTTGTAAGAGCAAGAAAATTACTGTATCCCAAAATATCAGAATCTTACCTCTTATTGGTCCACCCAGGATTGGGTGATTCAAAGTTCCCCACAGATATAGGATATTTTGCTTTATTCATCATCTCAGCTCATCCTGCTTTTTTACAAATCAGAGGATGTTTAAAACTTTCAAGTATTTTAGTTCTTTCCTAAGGACTTTAATGTTTTTTTTAGTTCTTTCCTAAGGACTTTAATGGTTTATTAGTCCCTTCCTAATTTGTCAGTAGGAATAGTTGCTTTGAAAAAGTCTGGCCACAGAACTGTCTGAAACTTTAGTGACTTTTACTAAGTTCTTGGTCTTGATGTTGATCTTTGGCAGAAAAGGTGAAAAAGTCTTTCCCTCTTACTGTTTGTGAATTTGCCATGTCTTAATTTCACTGAACACTCCCTGGTCCTTAGGATCTGTGACAAATTTCCCCCCACTCACACATTAACACTGAACCACGAGATCTGTGTTCCTGCCTGCACTCCCTCTTGCTGGGTGGCTGCTGGGCAGCGTTATAAATCACGGATCCTGAATCCTGTCCTGACTTCCATGCTGATTCCCTGTCATCTCCGTAACTCAGACTACCTGTTTGCCTCCGAATAGCTGTTTGCAAAAGGAGATAATGATACTTGTCTAACTGACAAGAGTATTGTGGGATGATTTATCTCATTAAAGGGAGAGAAGTGCCTAATGCAACTGCCGCTGTGTAGGAATGAAGCAGGTACGTCTTAGAACTTGAGCGTCCTTCCCTGTGCAGCCTGTTCTCAGCGTGTGCAGCAGATGGCACTGCCTTGCAGGTTCACTTATGGCACAGGCATCGACTACCTTTTAATTTGTGCAATGGGAGCAATTGATAACCATTCATTTCTATTCCCACAAGAATTATGTGAAGAAAAAAATAATCTGGAAAAATGCAAACTATTATATTATGCTTACAGAATGTAATTTGATTTTTTTGTTTAAAAAAATTATATGTGTGTTACCACTATATTAGGAATGGTGTGGCCAGCAGGAGCAGGGAGGTCATTGTGCCCCTGTACTCTGCTTTGGTTAGGCTACACCTTGAGTACTGTGTCCAGTTCTGGGCCCCTCAGTTTAGGAAGGACATCGAGACACTTGAATGTGTCCAGAGAAGGGCAACAAGGCTGGTGAGAGGCCTTGAGCACAGCCCTGTGAGGAGAGGCTGAGGGAGCTGGGATTGTTTAGCCTGGAGAAGAGGAGGCTCAGGGGCGACCTCATTGCTCTCTACAACTACCTGAAAGGTGGTTGTAGCCAGGAAGGGGTTGGCCTCTTCTCCCTAGCAACCAGCACCAGAACAAGGGGACACAGTCTCAAGCTGCAACAGGGGAAGTTTAGGCTCGAGGTGAGGAGAAAGTTCTTCACCAAGAGAGTGATTCGTCATTGGAATGGGCTGCCTGGGGAGGTGGTTGAGTCGCCGTCCCTGGCGGCGATCAAGAGAGGACTGGATGTGGCACTTGGTGCCATGGTCTAGTCGTGAGGTTTGTGGTTACAGGTTGGACTCGATGATCTTTGAGGTCTCTTCCAACCTTGGTAATACTGTGATGCTGTGATATATATATATTAGCACATACCTCTTCCCTCAGATGAGAGGTATTCAAAACCTACCAAGCCACCATCAACCACTGTTTCTCACCGTGGAGATTGAAAAGTACCATGCCATAAATCACAATTTGACTTGCTTCTTTTCTTGACCATAGCTACACAGTATACATAATACATGAATCTAATAATAAACCCCAGGACTTACATATTCATTTGGGATAATCAAAGTGCACTTTAAGAGAGGTATTAATAAGATTTATTACTATTTACATATTGTCTCCAGGGAAGAATGGGAGCTGTTAAGCAATTTGCTCCAATAGAAGGAGCACAGTTATAACATGGGATATAAAAGAACTCTCTTTAGCCTCAATCTCTTAGAAGTTTGCATTGCTTCCAGTATTCCCATTTCTGCTTCATATGTGAAATGACAAGAAGAACTGGAATGGTCTAAGGGGACCTCACTGTACAGTGTATCCTCACTGTAATTTTCATAGTCATGTCTTAAAACACAGTTTATTTTTGTTGCTCACACAGAAGTGATACATTACCTCTCACAGTAAACAGGCAAGGTGGATTTTGTGGTAAAATTTAAACTTACTATAACATTTTCTTGGGTTATAAAATTATTCTTGCCTGGGCCACTTTATTTAGAGATTAACACCTGTCTTTTCCAAACAGGATTTTCCGTGCCACAGTTCCTAAACATTGCTTTTTATGTCTCTCAGTGTGAAGAGCTGAGGAACTCTCAAAGGTGTGAAGGGTGTATATTGCATTTTTTTTTTTGATGCATGTAGGTTTTGCAGCAGTACCTTACTTGAGACATCACAGAGAATACATAAAAAGATCCAGAATATTGGCATACACCAGCCATGGGGCCATGTCACTGCATTGAACCTTGTAGTGGCTTGTGAAGCTGTATGGGAAGAATGAAACCTATCTATATGGACAAGGGCTTGCTCCTGTGATTGCTGTTTTTCCTCTCCCCTAGTCTGACAGGATGAAGGTCTGGGAGGAGGGCATGGGAATTTAGATAACCTATCCCTATGCTGTAGGAAGGGAAAAGTAGTTCAGCTTTCTTCATTCAACTAATGTTATGACTTGGCCTCTCTCCTTACAAAGCTGGCTCTGAAGGTTACAGGTGAGGACAAGGTTGTGTCTGGCACTCCTTCTATACAGGTATGACACAGGATAAGCAATATCCTGCCTGGAAATACAGCTGTCCATGGGAACAGCTGGGCAATGCTCCTCTGGAAAGCAAAAGGTTCAGGACAAAGGTCTGGGACTTGATTAGGATGGGAGCTGATGCTAGAGCGGAAGTCCCTCTGGATGAGTAGAAGACAAGACACTGACACAAATTGTCCCAACTCTTGGTTGATATTAGCATCAATTCTTCCCTTGTACCTGGGTGGATGGGTAAGTGAAGTCTGAGAATAGCTGAACTCCCCAGATCCTGGCCCCATTAGTCATTATTTGATCCCTCAGATAGGGTTTAGAGGGGTTGTCCTCCAGTGCTGGTGTGGGCCACTGCAGCGCTCAGCCGTCCAGGAATGGATGAACATAGAAATGGGAAATACTGACTCAGAAGTTGTTTTGCAGTCATGAAGGCTGATAGTGTTTAAGAACAAGCTGCCTCATAATTTCTCTGCATCTGCTCCTCTTTCATTTTCAAGGTGAGGTTTTACGCCCCAGCTCATTTTACAGATCTGTCCTTATTCCTAATAAAGCCAATGGCAAAACTCCCACAAGGGGAAGCTTGTCCTGCATTTAAAAGCAGCAAGGGGAGCTTTAATTCCATCCATGATATTGTTTGCTATAAAAGAGGAAATAAAAAAATAGGAGCTATATTTTATCATCAAGGCAGCTGTCCTTTCAGGTTTGTTCTTAAATCAATACAATAATTTTGGAAGTTTGCTCCTGTTTCTAAAACACATGTCTTGCATAACAATAAACTCCACAAGCATTCTAAGCACTGCTTTTGCAGAGTATATTTATGAAGCTCAAAATAAATCTGAAGACAATCACACTTAAACCAAAGACATACTTAGGATAAAATGAAAACAGCCGCAGCAGCTATGGTCTAGAAGTGACAGGGGTACAATAAAGTGTAGTCACCATTAAATTATGTCTTGAACTGAAGTAACTACTTAGTATTAATTGGATGTACGCCCTTTAACCTTTTTGCAGGAAGCAAACTTGAGATCTAATAATTTTTGTAAAGATGAGCTTTCTGTACTTACAGTAATATTTCTGGGCTTTGAAAGGATCCTGACTTTCTGTTCAGAAAGTTGTGATGAGATTGGCTCTAATATTTCAACCACGCCAAGTGAGCAGAGGTAACAGAGGATAAAGGAGGGTGGAAGTTGATTGTCCTATTCAAGAGATACAGACATTGCTGTGTAATAACATCTGTGCTTCATTGTTGATCCTTTTAAGGTACTTTCTTGCTAGAAATTTTCATGGTTATCAAAAAAATGTGGCAGAAGTGTCAGCTAATGATTCAAGCATCTCTGAGAAGTAATCTACTAGGAAGAAGATGTAAAAAGGCAACCATGTTTATATCATACACAAAACTATTGAAAGTTTAATTTCTCAGTTGAGTTCACCTTTCACTACCATTATCTATGTTGAAAATAAGGTCCTAAATTAAGCTTTGTGCCTTTAAGATACACAGAATATATTCCTACCCTGTAACAGATATCTCCTTTCTAGCAAACTGCTTCCATTTTCAACCTGAACTAGAGCTAACTTCATTAAGAAAAGCTGAAACCTTAATTCATATTGGCAAACCCACATTTGCAGTTTAAAAAGTAATGGGTGGTTTTGTGTGCCTTGGGTTTTTTTTTGCAATAGGCCAGGACCTGGGTATCACAGTATCAGTCAGGGTCTCAGAGGACAGAGGACCTCAAAATGAGGATCCTCCAAAGGTGGAATGAGACATCAGAAGTGGACTTCATCGTCTCTAACTCTTGTTGTGAAGAGTTTTGGAGGAACCTAAAGTGCTGGTAGTGTATAGTTTTCAACTGTCTAAAGTTACAGAGGAAGCCTCCCCTTCATTAATTTCAAACTATTCATCCATTATGTCTTGCCGGAGTTCTTCAGGAGGTGGTAGTTGTAAGTGAAGTAGGAGCAAGCAGCTGAAGATCTAGGAACAGCTTAAGCTGTCACCACCATTTCTTCAGTGAAGGTCTGGCCATGGTGAGAGAGGGCTAGGATGCATCTTATAACCTAATAAATGAAGTGGGGAAAGGGAATATGCATACTTTAAGGTATATATTATATGAAGAGCCAAGATTTAACAGCCACAGGCCATAAAAACTGAAATCCTTTAAGGACTGGCTGCAGGCAGGAAAACCACCACACACTTGCCAGTGGCCTGGATAAACATTTGCTATTAATTTCCTCTTATTGCAGATGCAGTTTCATCCTAAAAGCTGAAGTTTTATGAAGGATCAGATTTTGTTTCCTTGTAAAGAGAATTAGAGAAATGTTTAAGGCCAAAACAAATCTGAGTACTAAAGGGTGATGACATCTAACAAGTCTGCAAAAAACTACTGCCAGGCCCAGGCACTGATACTCTGCATATAGGAAAGGAGTTAAAATTGATAGCACATGAAATATAACTACATATTCTTGAAGGTTATGGCAGGTGCTGTGCAATTATTCAGTCTTTTACTATCTGTCAATGGTTGTTTGTAAGTGAGGTCAACAAGATGTTTACTGTATGGTTGAATGGTTTATTTCAAGTGGAGTTGTGTGATCTTTGAATGAAGATATTAATGATGTGACAAAAAAAACCCTGAAAAAAAATACTGCTTTCAATGGGAGCTGGAGTTAAAGTCGTGTACTAACAAGCTGGATGCCAAAAGTAGCTGCAAGGAACGTAATAACATAGATATTTGCTGCAAGAATAAAAAATTAGGAAGGGCAATAAATCTGTTAAGCTACTCAACATTTTGCATGTAGGTTTGGATGGGAAGCTATACTTCTCTCTAACTACTATTGCAACTGGTTTTCTTAATCAAATCAAATCAGATTTTTACACATTCTTAAGTATAGGTGATGCTAATTTATCAAAACCCAATCTTCATTGCTCTTGAATCCTCCATTGTCCCATGTGCTCCATGTGTGTAAGCTCCATTATTAGGAAGAATAATAAAGGAAAAGTTTTAGCTGCGATTGCTAATTGAAGACTAATCTTAAAGATTAAAAACAGATATCTTAATTCATGCTGATTTTTCTAAAGATATTTCTCAGTGACCTTTGAATATTAAATTCTTTAACTGATGCTTGCAGGCAATACACACAGAGAAATGAAAAGGTAAATACCAGTCTTGGTCAAAAGCGTGTTAGCTAATCTGTAAAGCCAAACCACAAAAGTCAAAGAATGGCAGAATTAAGGTTACTTTTGCAATCTTAATTCGGTTACTTTGGGCTGTAATTCTTAATTATAGATCTACACATTGGTCCCCAGCTGCTTCTCTTCCTCTTTCAGTACACAGATTGGCCCATGTTCCTTTAATGAGTAAGTAGTATTTAGTTTTCATTTTGCTGTTCATTGTCTGACCTTAAGCCTTCTCTTGCTCCCTCCTTTCAGTTTCTGTTCTGGATTCAGCATTATTGTTTTGATTCAGGCTTTCCTACAGCTTTTGGCTTGCTGCTGTCTGGGAGTATCACCAAAAAAATATGGGAAAAGAATAGTTTTATTTTCACACCGGTCCAACAGACAAGATGGGGCACTAATTTGACTCCACAGGTGGGACATGGTGGCAGGCCAGGCATGTTTGCTGAATCTGTATGCCCAGTTCTTGCTAGTTGGAGTTTGACTTTGCAGAGCGTGGAGCTGTATTTCATGTGTCAGCTGGCTGTTAATGCTCAGCACTTCTGCAGCTCAGAGATCCCACGACACCTAGCCAGAGGCCCAGAAAATGGAGCTGTACAATTTACAACTGTTAGAGAAAAAAGCTGCTTTAAATTGCTTGCTTAGCTTTGCACAGGAGCTGAACAGCAGAAATATGACCAGCACTCAAGGACAATGGGGAAACCATCCCTCCTCTTCTGGTAAGTCCTTAGGAGCAGATTTAGTGAGAGAAGCTGTGAGCTGCAACCATCTTCTATTACCTTCTCAATGCAATACCTGCAGTCCAGATCACACCTGGGAATGTTCATCTTGCAGTTCATCTCTTATTACTGCACCTGAATCCTGTTTTTTTCTTTTATTTTCTTTCCCCCCCCTTTTTTTCTTATTTTTTTGGTTTTTCTTTCTTATTTTTCTTTTTCTTGTTTTAATTTGTTTTTTTTTTTTTTTTTCCTGTTATGAGATATCTAGCTCTGAAGTCCATATCTTATAGGCAGCAGTATCCCTTTGTTCTATCCTCTGATCTTATCATTGGTGCCATCCATTTTGTGCCCAGCAGGAGGGAGAAGTACAAGATCATGCTATTAAAGATAATGCCTATGCAAAATGGGCTTGAATCAAGGCTGGAGAGGCAATTTGATTCTGGCACTTCCTCACATCTGATTGCGACTGCAAGATTCTTTTAACACAGTTTGAGGTGTGTAATTTCCCATATATAAAAAAAGAAAGAGAGAGAGAGAAAAAAAGGTAGACTGCCAAAATAGGCATTTCATTATGCAGGGTCACAGTGCCTCCCAGGAGAGGCAGCGGAGCTGGAATCTGTGCTGGCCACTCAAAGCGCTGCCACTTCAATTAATAGAGTAGCAACATTAGTAATCACTAGTTGCCAGTGTCTTGTTGCAAACACTGAGAGGCTTGTATCCTAAGAGGCAGCCCGGACAAGGCGATAGTGGATCTTGAAGGTATATTAGGGCAGAGCCCGCAAACTGTATTTTCCATTCCCAAGTTCAGGAGGAAAGGATGATGTCCAGTTTTTCTAGATGCAGTCACTTTCATTGTGTGAATCCAAATGAGACTGGGGCAGGAACACTTAACTAACTACTCCTAATCACTTTGCCCAGACACATCCAGTTTCCTTCAGATTTCTCTTGCTGAGGAGGTTCCAGCCTTCTTACTCTGTCATCTTTAGTCCTCCCTCAGATCTTCATGGTTTTAATAGAATCATAGAATCAGTCAGGGTTGGAAGGGACCACAAGGGTCATCTAGTTCCAACCCCCCTGCCATGGGCAGGGACACCTCACACTAGATCAGGCTGGCCAGAGCCTCATCCAGCCTGGTCTTAAACACCTCCAGGGATGGGGCCTCAACCACCTCCCTGGACACCCCGTTTCAGGGCTTCACCACTCTCATGGTGAAGAACTTCATCCTCATGTAGTCTTTCCCAGCCACAGTTCAAGGTCCCTTTTCTCACTGGCTCCTGCCTACACAACTGGTGTTAAGCTTTAATTTTGACATGTTCTCTGTCTCCCCAAACAAATGTCAGACTGCCCTTAGATTTGCAGTGTGTTCCTCAGTTTAGCTTTCTTCCCTGGCCTCTACTTTCCCTGTTTTTCCCCCACTTAATTCAGAGACCTGTTTCCATAATCTCCTTCAAGGAGGCTGGAAGCATGGGTTCTCTTGCATCTTGAGTTCCCCAGAAGAACTGGAAAAAGCTGAGCAACAACAGTGTCAGATCTCATTACCTTTGAAATATTGGTGTGGGTGTACCTTCAGGGAGTGACTGAGGCTTCAGAAGTGTCCACTGCCCACGTCTGACCTGTGGTTTTCTAATGCTTGTAATGGTGTAGATTTATACAGAAGTTATAAAGGCTGTTTCAGGGACTACCCACATCTTAATGCCAAAATGCTATGTGTCCCTCCCCCAATGCACACTGGAAAATAAAGTGGGTTACCACAGGGTTTTAACGTGGTCAAGGCAGGTATTTTTCCATGATCCTGTTCTTGGTAATAGATGAACTATTTTGGCTGAATTTTTCCAGAGAAGATTTTTCAAGTTCAGACACGTGTCTGACATATCAGAGTTCAGATTAGTCACCCAGGAGCTTAAAATGGGAAGAATTAAGTAATCTCAGTAATTCCTGGCGCTACCATCAATGCCTATGAAATTTATGTACCTTGTGCCTAATTCAGCTTCACATTTAACCACTTTCATGATCATCTAAATCCACAGAAATACAGAATGATGGAAACTGTGGAATATCCATGATATCTGATAGGGAGGAATATCAACCAATCATGACAAATGATACTTATGCAAAAATGTTGGTGAATAAAAATGGTTTGTGCAGTTGAAACAAATCCCTAGGGTGATTTGAATCCTATAAACCTTTGCAAGAGGGGTTTAAAACCCAGACTTATCTTTATAGATGTGAACTTCAACAGCCATCCCAGAGCTAGGAAAATCAATTATAATGCCTTTAAATAGTATCTGCTGATGCCATTTGTTTCCTGAGTAAGTAGTTTGCCAAGAAAACAAAACTGTGAAGCTAGTAATGGATTTTTCTGTGCTCTAGTCTTAATCACACTATATTCAGTGCTACTTAAAACTGAGATGAAAACTTGGTTTACAGGTTAGAAGAGCTAAATTTTGTCTAAACTGTGGATAAAAAATAGCTATAAAATTGTTTGGAATTATAAAGATCATGAGACACAGCATATCAACATTTGTCATCATCACTCATGAAAACACTTTCTCTACAGTGTTTTTCAGGACAGACTTTCAGAAGGTATTTGCAGAAGTTCACATTAAGCCACCTGTTGACTGTCTTTGTATGCTGGAAGCATTTTGCACTACCATTCATCTAGAAATTTAATTACCTTACATCACAACTTCTTAGGCCTCAGAGTCACAATCAAATTATAGTAATCTAACAAACCACTGTGCATCAGTTAAGTAGCAGTAATGGCTCATGTGGATGGCCTTACCCAGTGGCTAAGAAACACTGTTACCCAAGATAATGTGCCTTGCAATAGGATTGAAATCAAGAACCTAAGTGACACTGTCAATCATTTTGACTTGGCTGATGTTAGGAGGCTTTTAAAACTGATTTGCTTCGTGAATCTGAGCCCTTGCTCACTTACAGTCCTGGGTACATGGTGGTCTCACAAGCTTTTATAAAGTAGCTCCAAAAGATACGGTCTACATGATAAATGAGCTTAACATGAGAACCTTGGAAAATCCTAAATAATGCCTCTGAAATTATGGGTATCTCATCTATCTCTCTGTAGGTGAAAAAAAAAATAAATCTACTAATGACTTTGACCTTCTGCTGTCAGGTTTTTCTGTTGACTTGAATATATTGTGGGAGTGGCAGCATAGTTAAAGCTGGAAATTCCCACCCATTTTTCCACCGTCTCTCCTGGTAGACCAACAGATGTTCCTCATTAACTTGTAGCAGATAGATTTCTTGTTGATAACTCAGATTATTATTATTTTTTTAATTATTGTATGGAGGAAGCTGGGAAGTGCCTTGCTATGAAGCACAGCTTTGAAAACACATCTCCATATCCCGGGATTTTGCATAGCCTTTCTGAAACATATTGTGATTTCAAAGCACAACAGTAAGTTCTGTTGGTTGAGTCTTCAAGAGTATGTTTAAGTTATAAAACTAAGTGTAAAACATTAAGTAGTTTCCTGATTAATCAAATCTCCGTGCATCTGAACCTCTCCTGATTATTTACTGGCTTATGTCCCCTTATAGTCATCATATCAGAAAAGTGTTTCCACTGAAGGCTTCTTTTTGCTTGCAACAGGTCCTGAACAGTCTTCTCAGTGTATCTCTGATCCCATCTGGGACTTCACAATTGTTGGCAGTTTTCTTGGCAGCAAGAATGTTTTTTAACCAAAACCTGAATTTCAAAGTAAATAACTAATAGCATTTTCTCAAAAAATCTTTAATAAAAAGAGACCCATTTTCATGATAGAATTTAATATTTTCTGTCTCTGCTAGTGATGGGTCACAAGGAATGACCTACCTGTAAATGAAAGGCTGCTGTCACACTTACTGCATCCTTTTGGTTTGCCTGTTGTTTGAGTAATTTCTCTCATCTTTAACCTGCAGAGAATCCTAATGATATTGGGGCTTCTATGTGTTATGGAGGCACATAAACTGTCAAATACTAATGCGTGCCTCCAGCTTCCTGCCAGGGCTGCATGTTTTCTCTACACCAAGAGATGTCACTAATTCTTGGCTGTTTAAATGGCATCTAGGGTATCAGAATCAGTGCTTTGGCCAATTAATAAAATTACACTATTGACAAATGGCCAAAGAAGCTGTAATGTTTGGAGCCTAATTGCTGTCCAAACCACTGTAAATGAGAAATTAGAGAACCCCCTAGCAAAGTACAAAACTGTGCACACATGAGGTCACACCACTACCAGTGCTTGCTGTGACACAGGAGGTTGAAGACACGATTGATTTTTGTCTGCATGCATGTGCACATGCAAATAGAACATTTCAGGTGAGTTTGAGCTGCTCTGTAACCAAGTATGCATGTTCCTCAGGTAGACAAGGGGCTTATCAAAGCTTTTAAGCAAGGTGATAGTTGTATCTAACACACAAGCTAGGTTTCTGTGTAGAAGCATCCTGTAGCCAAGAACAAGAGTTGTCTCAGCAAAGACTTGATGTGTGAGCCCTCAGCTCAGCCTTATCATACCACATTCTCCTGCTTTGAGTATGTCTCTTTAAGTTAGAATAGAATAGAATAGAATAGAATAGAATAGAATAGAATAGAATAGGATAGAATAGAGTAGAGTAGAGTAGAATAGAATAGAATAGAATAGAATAGAATAGAATAGAATAGAATAGAATAGAATAGAATAGAATAGAATAGAATAGACCAGGGTTGGAAGAGACCTTCAAGATCATCGAGTCCAACCTAGATGCTCTCTGTGCTCAGGCCTGCCAAGCGAGGGATCATCTGGTATATAACATAGATGGCCATACACTCCCCTGGTCCCTAGGCAGCTGCATAGCAAAGTTATAACAACCTACAGCTAGCACAGACCTAGTCCTAAGATTTGGTCTCCATGGAATGAGACTCAACTCTGCTGGCATATAGTTAGCCCATGTCATGTGTTATACAGGGGAAAACGTTCATCAGGAAGCGCATAAATGAACCCCTTTCTCCAGATTTCTCACCCTACGATAGCTCCCTTCCTTCTGAAGCCTGTGAGAAAGCAATTTGCTGAAAGGCAAGCGTCTGTGGAGATGTGGGATCGTTTAGAGCTGGTTACCACCTCGGGCATTCTGGAAAGGCTCCGCCACACGAAGCATCGCTGGGATCTGACTGTGTGCTAAACGAGTCCTGCATCTCTGCCTCCTAGCTCTGGGAATGCAAGGCAGGTAATTAAGAAATCACACAGCACAGGTGTGCCAGGTGAAGTTTGGTAGCTTCCTTTTGATCTAAATTGAGATGCTCTGGGGATTTAACTTCTTAAACAAAATGGGCATAAATAAATAATCAGGTTTGTTTTTTTTTCTTTCAAGGTTGGAACATGCAGGCTATAAAATTTTGTCTTGGATGTACACAAGCAGGCAATGCTAGAAGATTGTTTAAGGCTAAGGCTTTGTTTTCAATGGAGGTGTTGTTTTCATTAACTTGGGTCTGATGAGGTTTTTTCATGGAGAATTTCCCCACTGACATAAACAGGAACAGTGTTGGGTTTTGGGGAACTAACACAGGAATAAGTTATGAAATTGCCTTTAAAACTAAGCCTCAAAAAGCCCCAAAACACCCCCAAAATCAACCCAAAACCTGGACTATTAATTATAATACTGTAGTCAGAGCATTTCTTTTTAATATTCATAACTGAAAATGAGACAGCTTTAAAGTCTGTAATAAGTCCTTCAGCATACCACAGTCTAGTTGCATCATTATTTCATAGCTGGAAGCCAAGAAACAGGCTGACAATCAATTCTTAAATTATTTTAAACCCACACAATAGCCTCTTGCCACAAAGTTTCAGCATGGTGCCTGTTTTGCTATCATGTGGGTGGAGTGAGACTGGGATAAATAAGAACACAACTGCCCACTTTTGATATTTCATCTCCACTTAAGTTCAGCCTTGAACAGAGAGAGTTTCTGTAAGCCTGAAATGTTTCAATGCCACTCTTTTCTTGCATGATTCCTGGATAAAACTGAGACCAAAAGTCAGGTACAAAAAAAGTCTTGTAGTTTAGAGTTTGAATAAGAAAAGGAAGTGCCAGGAAATAAGACTATCACTCTGGAAAGTTTAGCCTGGTTCTTTGGTCTTCTGAAGTAGGAAAGCTTTCACATACTTTCTCCAGACAAATTGGGTGGCTATCTCTGATCTATCAGAATGCCCTTAAATTACTTCTCTTGATACCTTGGGGAAGAAAGATAGTACAGATGATGTCATAGGGCCCTGCTCTGTAATGCCAGCTCCTCTCCTCAGAAGGCTAAATGGAAGGGAAGTCACACAAATTGTAGGTCTGTGGAAGGGTGCTGATAGAAAGCAATAGCAAAAGCAGGAGTGACAATCTTGCAGCACTAGAGATGCTACAGACTATTTTCAGATGCTAACTTTATGCTTGCTTTTAAGAAAAGCAATAGATCAATTCCCATTATGGGCTGAAACCTCTCTTCAGTGAGACTCTGATAGTGGGTGTGATTTAGAGTCTGGAGTATAGTGCTGTGAGACAGCTGAGCTTGCAGGCTGGCTGTGTAGTATGTGGGTTTAGAGAAATGCCTAAGTCTGATGGAAATAGGAATGTATGGAGGAGTTGGTCTGGACCTCTAAAATGCAGAGCTCAATACAGATAGTGATTTTGTGAAGTCTGGATCCTAGTTTGGGTCAGATAAAGAGAGTAAGTGAAGAAGCAGAGACCTGCTTTTTGGTAAGGTTTGGAACACATCTCCAGCAAGTACAGAACAAGATGTTAAGTTCATTACTGTGCAGTGTCCTAAGGGGAGAATCCACCCCCATAGTATATTATTGATCTGTTTTCTGCTGAAATGTCCTCTACTGTCACTTGTTAGGTTTATCACAGGAACAAAGCTGTTCTGTCACTTTTTCTCTTAGGAAGTCTGGAGCATTAACAGTGGCTTCTTCCATCTCACTCATTCCATCACTTTCTCCTCTTCTCAGTCTTTGTCTAAAATCTGGAGACCAAAAATCAAATGTTTTCATTCTTCAGATTAAAAAAGGATTCCCCCCCTAAATATTTTGCAGTGATGAACTCTTTGTTTTCCCACCAGTTGTAGTGTAGGGAAATTTTCTCCCTGCATATCATCCTTTCCTCCAGTCATTAGAGTACAGAATTTCCCTTTCTTCCTTTTTCACTGCTCACCAATGTTTCCCACATCCCTTTCCCCACAGCTACATAATGAATAAATTAAAATGAAAGGGGAGCTTATTTTCAGCAAAACACCTTGAGTTTGGATTTCTCCCCAGCTGGTGTTTCCCCACCACCTGAACTAGTGAATTTCTCACAAGAACAAAGATGTTCTGGTGTTTTGACTTTGAGGAGCTCTGGAATATTAATGGGAACACAGGAGTAATGGGGAAATCTGGACTCTGAGTAAACTCAGCCTGTACTTCACTACTGTCCCAGGCTTGAGTCTTTCTTGTGGTGCAGAGGACTGAGTATTTAATGCAATGTTTTGAGTCTCACAAGGGAATAGATAAGCAGCACTGAAATGGTTCCCAGCTATGACAACACCACTCTTCTCCTCCCTGAGCTGAAGGACTGCTTTCTTTGAAGCAAACTTCAATATAAATTTCTTTTCCTATCTCAGTAACAGTAAAGAATCAGCAGATCCCCTAGAGTATCATAGTAAAAATGAGATGGGCACACTGGATATGAATTGGACACATCTGAGAATGTTATAAAGCATATTTAGGCAGGTGGTTACCTACCACTCCACTATGGCCCTTCCTGTGTTCCAGTTTAGTGGGACTGAAGTTGTAGGGAAGAGGTGTGCTTCAGCTAATAAAGGCTCTCATTAAGACTTGGAAATGCAGACCTAGTGATGAGCTACAAACCTCTCAGGCATGCTGAAGCCTGGGCATATGGAGAGGAAAGATGGCTCCCACCAGAAAACCAGTAAGGTTCCTTGTTGCCTCCTTCTCATGTTAAGGCTGGTTGAATGTCTTACTCCTTATAGAAAGTGTTAAAGCAGCTACTCAAACATGCTCAAGTGATGTGTGTTGCAACTGGCCCCTTCATAAAAATGGACAACCAGAGCCTTAGAGTCCCTTTCAAGGGGAAATGTAGGGACAGACAGAGCCTGCTCCATCGGTAGCATGCACTGTTTTCCAAGTGTTTGTTAATTAGGGCCACCTATGAAAGGCTCTCAGAAATTACATAATCGAGGTCTATCACCCATTTTACCATGTAGCCCAGAGATCTTTGGATCAGAATCACATCAAGACCTTTCACCCCATCATGTCAGTCTGCTGCTACAGTGGCAGCATATAAATTGCAGGTAAATTTAATTTCTTGTCCTATTTGAGCAGTGACAGCCTAAGCCCTGACAAGCACAGTGGGGACTCATCTT
Source organism: Picus viridis (assembly GCA_033816785.1). NCBI lineage: Eukaryota > Metazoa > Chordata > Aves > Piciformes > Picidae > Picus > Picus viridis. Next base: position 13,782,550 of record CM066573.1, read on the forward strand.
GGTTTCAGTGGACTTACTAGTTCTTACATCAGTGACATGCTGAGCAGTTGGAGGAGATCTTCTCCCAGGCAACCAAGCAACCAGTGGCAAAACAAGAGGACACAGTCTCAAGCTGTGCCAGTGGAAGTTTAGGCTTGAGGTGAGGAGAAAGTTCTTCACAGAAAGAGTAATTGCTCAATGGAGTATGCTGCCCAGGGAGGTGATGGAGTCGCCGACCGTGGAGGTGTTCAAAAAGGGATTGGTTGTGGCACTTGAAGACATAATTTAGTTGTCATGAGGTATTAGGTAATAGGTCAGACTTGATGATCTCTGAGGGATTTTCCAACCTGGCTGATTCTGTGATTCTGTAATTAATCTCTGATTTTACAGGTAGTAAAATGAATCTTGAAGAGCTTAAGTCACTTCATGCCTCTGTTGCAGTACGAACCCCAAGCACTATTTCCCCCAATTCAAACTACTGTTTCAAGGATTCCTTAGAACTTTTTAAAGTGTTATAAGAACATGAAATGAAGAGGGTGACACTAGGATCTATGGCTCCTTACCATTTGTATGCATGTATGTGTATTACTGGGTTAGCAAGCACGTTGGTAAAAACATTTATGCAATAAGAACCATTAAATAAAACCATATAATTGTTTAAGAAGAATGCAAAAAATTGATCTTTTGATGTTTCTATGTGTAGCTGAGCTTTTACTTTTAAGTAGGCACTATCACAAGGGTGCTCCCTTTGTTTATTACCTGGGCAAATTTGCTGTTTGATAAAACAAACAAAAAACACCAAATAAACAAAAAATCCCAAATGAAAAAAAAAACACAACAGGTATGCTGCTGACTTATAGCCAGATCTCCCCCAGGTGAAAGGCTTATTTTCTTCTGTTTTGCAAATGAAATCTTAATCTAATGAGATCTTGGAGGAAAACAGTTGTGATATGTTCTCTGTAGGTTAAAGGACTTGCTCAATGTGTTTTGTTTATGTTACTGATTTTACAGTAAGTAATAAACTTTATTAGGGGCATTATCCATTTGCAGAATATGTTTGACAATGGCTTTTTAATGAAGTATAAGCTTCTCTGGTCACAAGTTAATAAAACACAGTACTACAAGAATGCAGGCTTTGTCAATAGGTCTCTGAAACATGGGAACATAAACTGATCTGAGTCCAGCTACACATGGCTACCAATCTTGGTTGTAGATGAAGAATCATACCTTGTATTTGGCCAAAAACATACTCTTCCTGTGGACTCCTGCTTCTAGTGTCCAAAGTGCAACAGCTTGGCAGCTCACATATAATGTGTAAGGTGAAAAGTTGAGAGATAAAAGCTTATATTTGGACTTCAAAAAAGCAGGGACAGGCTCCGAAAGGCCAAAGCAGAGTAGATCTGAGTAACCCAGATGGAAGGAGCCAAGAGCACAAATGGCAACAGTAAGGATCTGTAACTTGTGAGAGGTCACAGATTCTTGGCCACTAGTGCGATGTACAGGAAGAAACCACAAGGCTTATCATGCTTATTTGGACAGCCAGTCATTAATGAGGTTTTCATAGGATTCCAGCTTTGATCATTTGGACTGACAAGAAAGAGAGAGTTGACTTGTGCTGTATTTGATTATTTCCCTGCCATTGACCAAATCTTTATACAGACACTGAGAAGGGGAACATTGCTAATGCATGGCACTGTAGTCTTTTTGGGTACTGAACCAGATGTTGAAGAGAGAAATGCCTCCTCTAGGCCAGCACACCAAGAGCTGTGAGTGTTCCTATGTCTGCTATTGTCTTTGTTGTTTATTTGCTGAGGAGAATTTTGCATAGACCATAAATGTCAGCACATACCACCCCTTGAATAAGGCAGCTGGTTTTTATGGTCTGTAGGCATATTTACAAGTACTCTCAAATGCTTTTGGAGTATATATCACTTTTTTAGAGTCTTGTTTACTGGCCACCTGCTGTACTTCTAATATCATAGAATCATAGAATCAACAAGGTTAGAAAAGACCTCAAAGATCATCAAGTCCAACCTGCCACCCAACACCTCATGACTACTAAACCATGGCACCAAGTGCCACGTACGATCGCCTCTTGAACACCTCCAGGGACGGCAACTCCACCACCTCCTTGGGCAGCCCATTCCAATGATGAACGACTCTCTCAGTGAGGAGCTTTGTCCTCACCTCGAGCCTAAACTTCCCCTGGCGCAGCTTGAGACTGTGTCTTCTAATATAACCTAGAATAAACTAGTGGTCTAAATTGTCTACTGAAACTAGAGAAAGTGACAATCAGCAACATCATATCCTGCACCAGACCACTCCTACCTAGCACAGCAGGTCAGAAAAACATTATGCAGCCTTTTCCGTGGAGAGACTGGGAATGTGGCAGTTTTTGGCAGCTGTTAGGTGGAGTGCTCTATCTTATAGAAAACTATTAGATGTATATAAAATGTCAGCCGCTGGGCGTTTGTTAGATTAATGTCCTCTTCTTAACATGAATGCATAGAAGGTAGACCATGTGATTATGCAGGTATGGTAATTACCCTTCAAAGAGTTGGAAGACTTTGACGTAACCTCTGTGTCCCAAATGTGCTGTTTCCAGCACTCGCTAGAGGGAAAGAATAAGGGCTTGAATCTGCAAGCCTTTCCCATGTGACAACCTGGTATTGTGCCTTATAAAATCTGGCAAAACTGTAAATGGCAGTAACCTTTGTAAGAACTAAAGTGACTTAGCAGAGTGTTTTTTTCCCCTCCCCCGATAAATAAATTCTCTCATCTGCCGTTCTAACATGCAGAGACATGCATGAACTATTGTAAGTACTCCAACTTATAAATGCTTTGCAACAGGCCACAACAGGCTAACATCATCTTTTAAGTATTTTAAATTTTTTTTTTTTAACCTGTCTTTACAAGGTGTTACAGTACATATTACAATAAAGCAATTTCTCTGCTCCATATTAGTTGTTATTCTCCAGCAGGGTATCTGCAGCGCAGTGACACCTCACTGGAAATACGAGGGCTAAATTGACCTCACACCAGCTCCCCAGCTGAGGAGAGCCCGTTCCAGAGATGTCAGTTAGAATAGAATAATAGAGTAGAATAGAATAGAATAGAATAGAATAGAATAGAATAGAATAGACCAGGTTGGAAGAGACCTGCAAGATCATCATGTCCAATCTATCATCCAACACCGTCTAATCAACTAAACCATGGCACCAAGCACCCCATCAAGTCTCCTCCTAAACACCTCCAATGATGGTGACTCCACCACCTCCCTGGGCAGCCCAGTCCAATGGGGAATCACTCTCTCTATGAAGAATTTCTTCCTAACATCCAGTCTAAACCTCCCCTGGCACAGCTTGAGACTGTGTCCTCTTGTTCTGGTGCTGGTTGCCTGGGAGAAGAGACCAGCCCCCACCTGGCTACAACCTCCCTTCAGGTAGTTGTAGAGAGCAATAAGGTCTTCCCTGAGCCTCCTCTTCTCCAGGCTAAGCAATCCCAGCTCCCTCAGCCTCTCCTCATAGGACTTGTGCTCCAAACCCCTCATGGACTTTGTTGCCCTTCTCTGGACACATTGTCTCAGGCAAAGACAACAGACATTCAATATCCAAGAATCCTGCAATTCTTTCAGTCAGTTTGGTTTGACCAGACGTCTGCTCTGCTTTTACTACCCCATCAGCCTTTTAACATGTGTAACTGGTTTATGTTGAAGTAGATGTTCTTGGTATGAAAAGAGTCATCTGAATCACTCTAGAGATGGTTAGAGGCATAATAGTTTTTTTGCCGAAGTCCTCATGTATCATGGAAGATAAGTTCATGGATGATTAATTCATAACTGGGCCTTCTTGGGGAGAAGTCTCACATGTATCAGGTTATAAAGGTCTTCAAATATTTTCCTATCAAGGAAGGTTTTAGGATTCAGAGGGCACTTATTGGGCCTGCCCAGCCTTCACCCAACCCTGCCCATGGTCTGGAAGCCTCATTTCAGCCCAGCTCGTGGCTGCCAGACTGTGTCCTAGCAATGTCATAAGAGTGTAAGATTACAGCTGAAATTTGGAATCTTGCCCCATCTCATTCAGCTCCTGGCTGGACTCCTGGACCCTGTTCACGGCTTCATGTTACCAGTCTGTACCTGTTCCCACTGTGCCAAACCTGATGGGACTGATACTATTGAGGAGGGTTAGAATGGTGTTAGGTCCTGCTCAGCTTCACAACCCCATCAGTGCAGAAGCATCCAGATTTTGTGGCATTTTCTCTGAATTGCCTTTCCCTGTTTCTTGAGAGAATAGCAAGCACCATGCTGAAGTGCAGTCAGTAGCACTAGACATGTTTTCCAAGCCTTGTAGGGACACAAAGCATCTCTTCCAAACACAGACAGCCAGCTTTTCCCCAGCCCCCACACAAGTCTCTGCCTATTTTGTGTGCTTTAAGGTCTAGCTTGTATTACCAGTTGCTCTGAGGCTCATCACATTTTGTTGCGTGATTCAAGTGGAGTTCTGCCAAGAAGAAAGGTTCATTTCAGTTTCTAATCATCAATAAGAACAGGTGTGGCAGGACACCTATGAAACAGTTGATCTGGGTTCTTATCCAATAGCGATATGCTTTTTAATATGAGGTCATACCAAACCCAGACACCTTTTTTCTCTTGTTCTGCTCTGAAATCCTTCCCAGCTGCCAGCAGACAAAGTCCAATTCCTTTGTACAGCGGAGACAGTGTGAACTAATGTTAGTGTCATTGTATACATCCAAGGAGAAAAACACCACATTTTCAAGATCAATGAAGATCATCTACTTTCATGATGCATTGTTCTCACTAACAGTGATGTACGGGAAGCACCTGAGAATCAATCTGGAAACTTTGCTGGCTAGGACACAACAATATCTCTCTCTTGGTTGTTGCTGCGTGGTCTGGCAGCTGTTGCTGCTAATCTGTTATCAGGGCCTGAAGGTGTATCTATATTTACACAACTGGCTTCTAAGGACCTACATTTATCAAGTCATGATTTATACTCCACAGATTGCTTTGGGTTTTTATTTTTTTATTTTTTTTAATTGAACACAGAGGATAAGATAGAATAAAGGAATCCTGGTCTTATTTTCATGTTGGTTCAAGGTTTATTAAATTCCCCTGCACCAGTTTACCTTCCTAGATATTTCCCTGTCTTTGCTGAGATGAGTCACCAAGGATAGTTGGCGGCAGTGAGATTTAGGTACTGCACACAGCTGTATGATCCATCAGAGCGTAGTGCTGCATCAGGTCCATGCCACATATTCCTGCTGGATGCTGAGAAAAGGGATTTGTTGTTTGGGTGCAATAGCCTATGAATATGGATCTTCTGCCTTGATGACCTGGTATGGTATCTGCTTCTGGCATTGCATTGAGCTGGGGGCTGGTACGGGGGTTGCTGCTGCCAGAATAGACATGCCCATTGCAGTCCCATCAGGTTGCATCCAGATAGGTGAACTCTCTGGCTTTCATTTCATGCTTTTCTCCTGTAGATCATAAGGAAGGCAAGGGTGGATCTGGCAGACAGTGCCATGGGCAATGGTTTATCTGAGGAGTCTGCAGGATACACAAATGAATTCTCTCCTCTTGTGTTATACTGGGACGAGGAATAAAGTTATGGCATATCATTTCAAATGCAAGGAAGTTTTCAGTAGGAAAGTTACACTCAAGATTGTATTTTGGACAATCTTGAGCTGTATCTGACAGCTCTGTGAACTATGAATTCTTTCTTCTGCCTCTGAAGGCACCTTGCTTCAGCCCTAAAGTCAGAGGTGATGTTGTAGTCCTGACAAGACTTTCACCAATTTCATTAGGTACCTGCCTACTTCACAAATCACTTGAGCTAGTGACTGGATCTACAAGAGAAAGGATGCCTCCAGTAATGACAGAGCTATTCTCTGATGTAGCTGGTTGTGCAATATGAAATTATTGACTGAAGATACTGGCTTTTTGCTGGTGAATTGTATTTTAAGATTTTCTTTTTGTTCTTGATGATGACCTCAATCACCTTGTGATGCAAACAAAAGTTTCAGCTCTCTCATATAAAGAAGATAATATTTTAATTAATCTTATTTTGAGTGACCTGTAGATATTTTGATGGAAGTGTATATTCATAGCCATGACTTACAGTGGAGTAAGAAGGAAATCTTTGCTCTTACTAGACCTGTGAAGACCTTACTAGACCTTGAAGACCCTTTCACTTTGGTAGTCAAGCACACCATTAATAGTGACTCTTCCAAATGAGTTTATAAAAATGAACTATCAATAGGCAAGCATAACAAGATTGCACAGAGTGCTTGAATCCATCCAAATTCACAACTCTGCTCTTTTGGAATTTTATTCTGCCAGTAACATTTACTTCCATAATGTTCTAATTTATACACACTACACTTTCAGTTGTGAAGAGAAATACTGGTTATTTCAGTGATGAAACAAAATCTGTTGTATCATATTGCTTTCTGGTGAAGTTCCCAGGTCCAGCCCACTGGAGATCTCAGAACAACATTGTGACTGCTTAGCAAAACAGGGAAATCTGCCCTTCTTGATCTCTTTGACAAAATGGCAGCTACCTGGAGCATGATGCTTACAGAGCACAGACCTCTGCATCAGATGGGACTGTTCCTTCAAGCAGTTAATATTCTCGTTGCCACTTAGTTTTTAACTTGATGATGACCCTGATTAACCAGCATCCAGTAGCGTGGAGATCAGTAACAAGGAAGGCAAAGGATTATTTAGTAAAGGTAGTATTCTCGGAATGCTCTGCCTTTTGAGGACAGCATTGATTCCTGTGTTGCAACTAGTAAAGAAATAAGGATGTGGATTTTGCAAGGCAGAGAGTTCCTTGCTAACTTTCATTTTACAGTGCTGGGAGGTACTGGCAGAGGTTGGATACTTTGGAGGTTGCTGCAGTGTGTATCACAGCCTTTCAATATGGCACACCTACCAACAGCACACTGAGACATATTTCTAGGCAGTGAATAGGAAAAATTGGATGATGGGCTATTTGGGATAAGATTTTGACTAAGTTGTTGAGTGTCCCTCTTTGGAGGCATTCAAAACCTGCCTGGATGTGTGAGCTGCTCTAGGTGATCCTGCTCTGGCAGGGGGGTTGGACTAGATGATCTTTCGAGGTGCCTTCCAACCTCTAAGATTCTGTGATTCCTCCCTGAGCTATAGCTCTGCTCCAGGATGATGGCAGCAGGAAAATGACTGCCATTTAGCAGAAACTTACTGAGTCAGAGGAGTAAAAAATATGCTGGGCAGTATTTGAACAGCCTTAATTGTCCTTGAATCCCTGGTCCTAGGGAAGGTTTATGAAGAGGTGACCTGGAAGATCTGCTGAAAACTGAAAGAACTGCAGCCACTGGGAAACAGTAGGTGCAGTATTTATTAGAATGAGTCTGTCTTAACAGGAGCCTAAGTATATACTGAGTTTTACAAACCTCTACTGATTCCTGTCCATGTGTGCACAGCACATACTCTAAATTGTTGCAGAGCACTTTTTGCACTGACTCATAACTGCACTGGAAAGACAAATAGGGACAGATCATTGCATTCATTTCTGTATGTGGAGAGACTGCTACTCCCTAGCACCATTGAAATGCCTGTTAAAAAAAAAAAAAGTATAAATCATGTACTGACAAATGTACACAAAAGGGGAAAAAAACCCAGGTAATATTTTATTGTAGTGTTGAGTCCCATTTCCGCAGCAGAGTTCCCTCTTTCAGCTGAAATGGGACACTACTATATCACACTGCAAACTCCACAGAATTTCAAGGGAAAATAAAGGCACATTGTCATCATATTGTCCTTCACTAACAAAAGTTACCTCCACTGTTTAAATAATATCCTTGGTCTTTGGCTCCATGCATTATTTAATAATCTTAGAAACTTCTGTGACCTTTAAGCAATAGTAAACTGTGATTGCTTGACAAATGGGTCAATGTTTGTATAATAGTTGTGTCTTTGGAGGTACAAAAATATTCACCAGAATGCTTTGACTGACTTCCCCCACCCTTCATTTCTTTGGCAGTTTTCCTGCAGCATTGCCCTCTGTTAAACATTATTCCACTTCAAGGGTATTTGCAGGACTAGGAAGCAGGCAGTATATTATGGCCCTTGAAAATACAGGGTGGGGGAGGTTGGGTGTCTCTGATACACACGCTCACACATGCACACACATATATGCCATAAGTAGCTGTTAAGGTTGGTGGAAAGTATGTCTCAAAAACAGTCAGTAAAAAACATTTGTTATCTCCTGTGCTAAGCATCTTGATGTAGATATGCTGGATTTATTCCTGGTTAACATTCACCCTGTTTTAGGGGGATGATAAACTGGTATTTGCTGTTTGAAGGGCATACTTGAAAGCAAGGAACTGAGTTTGAACTTCTGGTTTTATTGTTAGCAGTGTTGGTTGCAGGGCCAGTTAAGCAAACATGTGGGCTCCTGCATGCTCCTTAGCAATACTTAAAGGGAAAGTTGTATTGACACATTCTCTGTTACTTAAGTCTGAATTAGGGTGATCATAAAAGAAGTGGTCTCAAGCAAGAATATTGAAGAATGCAATAACTTTGTCCCGTGGCATTTTATATGAAAGTGTCTGTAGTTTCACCATTAACTGATTAATGATAAAGTTGTTGGTGATATCTATTTCACACTGAAAAGAGTGCTCCAGCACAGCTACATAAGAGTAATGAAATACCAATTTCTCTTAAAAAAAATCCCAGATTTTTTACACCACAGGGGAAAACCAACATGCATAAATACAAATACCTAAAGATGTATTGACACTGCATGTACAGTTTTGTAGGATGCAAAACATGGAAAACAGCTCCAACTTTTTAAGCACATCATTGAAATTATTCTGCCTGGTTTTGCCTCTCTGACAGTTCACAGTTGTGTTTGTCAATGTACAGCTATTACACTCAAAAATTTTATCATACTACCTGCTACCAAAACCCAAACCCTGCTTCTTAGAGAGAAGTCATACGTGACATATTTGCTATTTAAAAATGTCTTTAGTTGCAGCTGACATTGTGATTCAAACCCTATCTGCTTTTTGAGGATCATGTGAACAGAAATGATCAGAAGATCATTTTGATAACAGTTTTTCAAGAGCACAGCTAGAAAATTTGGATTTCAAATGAAGATCTGGAGCAGACTATAAGCATTGTGATGACTGTGATGTTGTGTGAAAATGCCTAGCAGACATCTTTAGGTTTTGTGCCTGACTGGTGTATACTACAGCATATCTTAGGTCAAGGTCTGGTTTAACAATGAGGAAATCTTTGTAGCTTGGGGGGATTACATACACACTTGGCATATTTGACCTAAAGCATCTTTATCTGTTGGCTTTCTTTTTTTTTCCCGAAGGCGGAAGTTCTCAAGTCTTTCAACTTACAGCACTGTGGAAGGAGGCACTGGCATTTCTGTGCCATCTTTGAGCTGGATCTCAAGGATAAATTCCTGCCATTATTAACACCTTAACATTAGAGACACACTCTGAGGTAGTTCTGACTCAGTAGTTCCCCAGTAATTAACTAGCAATCCTCTAACTGAGAATACTGCCAGGTTACAACAGATACTGATAACTCTGAAGTATTTATTGCATTCAATAAACTGAGACTTCAAAGAAGTTACCTGTAGTGAGGTGTAGAATGTTTTTTAATGATTTCCACTGTGAAGGGGAACTGTAAGAGTTTTCTTATGTGTAGACTACCATAAAGTTGAGGGGAATTTTCAATCCACCACATTATGATTTTTTTCCCTTTGGAAAAAGATCAGCTTTAAAAAAATATGTATCTTTATTTAATTGATTAAAAACCCCAACTAAAACATTTTGTCATGTTTTGACTGATAGCAGCCAGGCTTTTTGCCTGGCAGCAAAGCAGAGCCACCTCTTAGCTTGGGCAGTATATGCAGAGGGTGAGCAGTAAGCAGTACGTTACATTTGAGGTGAAAGGACTTATAGGCAATGCTACAAAGATTTGAACCCAAATGACACACCATACTTCAGTAGCTGCAAGGGCTGTTTACCACTGTTTTGAAAACTGAGGTCTCCAGGAGTGTAGCCTTAGTTCAGGAACAGTATCCAGATGTTGTCAAGCTCAGTGAAAGACCAGCTACAAATAGAGGAGTACTTTTTGATCCCAGACCAAATTGTATCATTACTCAGATAACGCTTTGGCTATAATGAGCTACACTATGTAAGATCTAAAATAGTTAAATGAGAAAAAAAATTAACTGAGGTAATAGCTTTATTAGAGCTAAAGTTTGATTATAGTATCACAGGAAAATTAATTAATGTTTTTACTTATTAGCAGTGACTTCAAGCATCCAGTGACATGCCTTCACGATATAATCACAACAGAGAATCAGTCAACTTGAGAAGATCTAAAAATGTTTAATTTTCATCTCTGTATTTAAAGAATAACAAAGTTTTCAGTCACTTTATACAGAGACTTTCTGAGTGATGTTTTTGTTTTCTCTGTACACTTTCAATTGTGTGCAGAAGGTACAACAGTCTTTTAGTTTGGTAGCTACAGCACTTAATGCAGTGGGATCCTCTTTAACATATCTTCAACAATAACGTTATTTTTTCTTAGTGAAATGTAACGTAATCAAATTCCTAGTGAAATGAAGAAAAATATTCCCAGCTCAAAAACCTAACTTTGAAACAGTGAAAGGATAGCTGGGAGAGTATTTAAGGAAAGAGAATCTGATGTCCTGCTTTCCAAGCGACTCAAGTCACAGCATGTCCCGAAATCCACAAACAAGTTCTGCTCTGACAACATGGAGTGATGTTGCTGGACAAACTGCGGCCTGTCAGAAAGTACTGTTAATTCATCATGTTTAAAACCAGCCTTCAGGATTCCAGGAAAGTGGATGCTACATGAAATATCAGTTATAGCTTTTATGGGTAATGTTTTTAACATGAAAGCTATTATATTTAGAACCCATCATTGTACATATTAACAAATTAAGATACTTAAGCAATTAGTATTTAGCATACAGGATGGCAAAGAACAGCTGAAAACCTACAGCAACTCTTTGAGCTGCTCAGTAGTGAAAAAGTAAGTGGAAAGACATACAGATGTATTGCACTATACACTCTGCATCTTTAACATCTGTTGAAACTGATGGAAGCTGAAGACTGATACAATATCTCATAGATCAAGGTTTTCTCACTAGCTGCCACTTAGTTTGTTTCCTAAGTTGTTACAAGACCATCTTAAAACTTGTATACAACTCAGCTCTGCATTCCATCTGAATCTTGCTCTATCTCCCATACACGAGGTCTCTTACAAGTGAAAACCAGATTATAGCAGTCTCTTTGTGTTTAAGGTGGAATAGCATACTAGCTGCTTATTTCTTGCATGGCACATGGAAATAATGCATGCTGCAGATATCTGTGATATGTGTCTTTTGCAGTGAAGTAAACTATCCCAGTGTGTATGGATCAATGTTGTCCATGCAGGGCTGGAAGGGGCAGGAGCATGGTTCTGACTCCTTTTTGTCCTACTCTGGAAGGGCAGCCAGCACTGCACATTAGATACATATGTCTCATAAACCCATTCTGGATTTTGACTAAAAGGGTTTTTTTTTTTTAATGTAATGGGGATAAAAAAAGAAAAAAATAAGAGGATTGCAATTGTTTTTAAGCAACAGAAGAACTAGCTGAAAAATCATTACAAAGCAATAAATATTTTGTATGTGATGTATATGCATCAGACAGGGAAACCCTGGAAGCAGAAAATGACTTTTGTCTGACCTATCTGATAGAAGAAGATGATCACAAGAAGCTGTAATTTAAAGAAAATGCCTTTTTTGTTTTTCTCCTATCAGTGTTACTGTAAATTACTCTTCCCTGCTGTGAAGGAAAATCAGCTGTTATTATGGCTACTGAGTGCTTTTTAATAACATTCTTATACTTGGCTTTTATTTTTTGGTAAACGTTATTCTGAAGTCAAACATCTTTGTAAATATCTTGTGTGGACTATCTTATGACTTAGATATGATTCAAGTTATGCTTGTAAAATCTCCACTTAAAATGAATCTCCATGTGACAGGTAACTGGCTGCAGGCCTGGGTTTTGTTATTGATTTAACAATGCCAATGTACACAGGTGTGTTGGCGGGTTGTTCAAGCTTCCAAGGCACCCACATTTGGCAGGACAATAAATTGTTGCATAATAAGATTATTTTCCCCCTTCACTCTTGAATCTTTTCAAAACTTGTATTTTGAACCTTTGTAGGTATGTACGTGGGTGAGAGAAAAAATACTCAACAATGCTACCGTGAGGCATGTTTCGATTTATTGTTTGAGGCACTCAAGGAAACAGCAACATGTAGATAAGATATCTGCAAATATATACATTTGCCAGCTGAAGAGAAAACCCAAGAACTCTCTATAAATTAGGTTGCTTCTCAGTTTGTTATTTTAAGCTACATGAAATCCTACATCGCTGTCGGATGAAACTGGTTATTTTAGAAACAAATACAGCACCGAAAATATCAGCTGCTCAGTGTACTTTAAATGCAGGCAGCAGATGTAATTTGCCCTTGCACACAGAAATATCTGCATCACAGACATCCAACCGAGGCCTCATTTGAATACTTTGAGCAAAATCCTGGCTCTGTTGAAGCTGATGGGAATTTTGCCATTACCTTCAGTTGGGCTTTGGTTTACTTCTCCAGTAATGGAATATGTGGCAGGGTAGGTATCCTTGAGGAACACACAGGTTGATATGGAGAAAATGAAGAATGCCACAGCAGGTTGCAGGTAATGCACATTTGCAGAAAGCAATGACCTTGTAGGAAGAGAAAGCATTGCTGTTGGGAGTGCTTTGTACAGAGAGGTGGGAGGAGGTATCAGGAGAGGATGTGGAATACTGTTGCAAGCATAGCAGGTAGCGTGATTGAACGTGTTGTATTGAGAGGAGGAGAAAACACTTCTACTTTCACAAGCCTGAAGAAAAGAATGAAGAATGAAGTGTTGTCTGAATTGAGGGAAAAGCTCTTCTTTCACCCAGATGTTTCTTTTGGGCTTCAATCAAAAGGAAGAAGGTTTTGTTTAGCCTTCTGGATTTGTCCACTAAATTGTGTTTCAGAGGAAAGCAAAATTAGCCGGCCCTTCAAAAGGAAAAGGCACAGCTGAGAAAGCCAACTCAGGACAGAAGTGAAATGCTGTGTCTGAATGGTTCAGAGCAGATAATGTTACCCTTGAGCAGCCAATCCCTCTCCTGGGCCAGGGTCTGTTTGTTATTTTTCATCCTGGCTCTTCATTTCATAAGAAATTAAATGTTGTCAGCAAGTTAATATGATAGCAAAGTCCTAGCAGAGGCTTTGAAAACACCTTGGTTCATTAGTGTTTTTCCACAGTGTATTCAAGGAGACATCCCCCACAGCTTGTGCTGGTTTAACACAAGTTATATGTGCATTATTTCAGTTCTATTACATTTTACAATGCTAACCAATTAACTTCATGACATAAGCTGCAATTATTTCAGAGGCATAGTTGGAGGTTATCATGTCACATTATACTCTGAGATGCTTTAAGATAAAAGTCATCAACACCATGGACATGAAGTTGTCTGGGTCTGTAGTGTAAAGCAGATGATACACATGCACTAAAATCCTTATGAAATATTTACCATCTCTGGATGTCCACCAAACACCATTTGAACAATAAATAACTATTGCTTTCCCTTCTCTTTATATTACAGAAGACTTTATTCTGAAGTGTATGGTGATAGTTGAAACAGACTAGATTAAAGCCTTGTCAGCATAGAGTTTTGTTTTAATTTAAAGGAGTACACAAACTGCTCAGAAATATCCCCCTTTTTCCTTGTAAATTTTCACAGCTGAAAGATGCTGATTTGGAAAACAAGATGCTGCACATGTGCATGTGTGCAAGATGAGCATGATGGAGATCTGCACTCCTCCAAAGGGCTGTAGACAAAAGCAAAGCCAGGTCACTGTTTTCAAAGGGTTTATTAACCCTAAAAATCAAGACTGGGAGATGTGGTATCACTCATGGAAAAGGCTCCCAGATGATGTGATCACAGTCTGGAGGCAGGTACTGCCATGTGTGCTATTGCAGATGTCTCCCTTCTCTTATCCTTTAGGGAATAAAAAAAGAAGAAGGAAAAAAAACACCCCAACAAATCCCCCAACAAAAAAAAAAGGGAAAAAAAGGAGAACTCATTTTCTTCACTGTACACAAGGGAATGTTTGGCATCTGCTACTGAGCAGCATTCTTGCTGTGTTTTGCTATCTATCAAATGGCACGCTCATCCTCTGCCAAGAAAAATACTTGTTCCCAATACTAATCATGCTCCCTGACTACCCTCTAGTGTATATTCTTCCAGGACTGCTATCCATCCATGCAGCCATTTGAAAGTTATTAAAATGATTATGATGAAATCTCTTACTTACTGCGCTGGCAAGGGCTCCAGAGCCAATGCAGGCAGTTCCTGGGGAGAAGGGAGTGCCCTGCATCTCTATCTGTTGCCCCCATCTATGAAGAGACATCATTGCAAGGACGCTGAGGGAAGCCTCAGGCAGAGCTTTGGTTTGGGAGGAAGATTGTCAAGGTACAGGCTGTTGGAGAAATTAAAAATAAAGGGGCGGGAAATAGCAGCTGGTTGATCCCAGAGCTTCTCATGACTGTAGGCTGGAAAGGAAAAGTTAGAAGATCATTGTAAAATAACTAAAAAGGCTTGAAAACAGTATCTGGGACCCAGGGAGAGGGGTTTTCTTTTCTGCTGTTTATCTGGTGAAATTTAGTATCTATATCAATATGAGCTCCAGCTCCTCCAAGAGGCATTAATAAAACTACAGGATGCATCCTGTGTCAAATCCTGAGGTCGCTCTTGTCAACCTCTAGAGCTGCTGGAAGTGCTAGCAATTTGTTCCTCCACCTAAGAAACTGCCTTGGATTTCTTCAGAAGAAAACATTCATGTTTTCTGATCAACATGTTGATATGTCTACCAGGAAAAGAAATGTCCAAGAACTGAATTCCTGTCAGGAATCTCTAAACCTTTTGACATTTGGGAACCTTCCTACCAATAGGCACAAGAGGTGCCTTGGGACACCTCTGCAGACTGCAGATGTTGAGCAGTAATCCGACAGCAGCTAGAAACATCTCCACGTGCTGCTGTCATGTGCTTTGCAGGCCGCAGCTAAACCACCATCATATGGCAAATTCTTCAAATGTTTGTACAGGCGAGAGTGGGATTCATGTAATTTATCTTTCAACATCTACAAAGTAGATGTCTACAGCTGTGCTAATCACTCTAGGCTCCCTTTATAGTCAAGGAAGAGAAATAAGTGCTTTTAGAGTGTGACTTGCCTGACCTACTATAGACATTTACTTAAGGATGACATGAATCACACCTGAGGTTCCTATGCATTGCCTGTCTAGGTTCTCACTGACAGCCTGAGGTGACTGCTTTAACACACACTGTGCACACATTTATACACCTCTGTTTAATGAGATGAGAACCACCTACTGCCTGTTACAGAGCTGATTTTGAATATAAGTGATGTAGGCCGTTACTGCAGAAATACAGCAGACTGAAGGAAGAAGTGGAAGATCTTCTTTCCAGGAGGTGGAAAAATTGCCTCTGCTCACAGGGGGAGGCCTTCCATAGAAATGTACAAAGATGAGTTACAGCAGCCACATCTTAGAACAGAAATGCCTGCAATGACCAAGGAAGTCTTCAAGTAGATCAGGTTTCCCAGAGCCCCATCCAGTCTGACCTTGAATGTTTCCAGGGATGGGGTTTTACCTGCTCCATCAAGCCCGTGTCTTTCATGTGTTGAGGATTCCAGAGCTGGACACATTACTGAAGGTGTGGTCTTGCTAGAGTGGAGTAGAAGGGAGGAATCACCTCCCTTGATCTGCTGGTCATGTTTCTTTTGGTGCAGCCTAGGACAGGGTATGGTTGACTTTCCAGGCTGTGAATGCACATTGCTGGCTCATGTCCAGCTTTTCATCCACCAATATTTTTGTCTTGTTCCCCATGTTTCTCCTTCTCCATGGAGCAAACCCAGCAGGTCTCCTACAGCCCATAGGGTGCTGCTCATGATGGGAAAAGGTCTTGATCAGTGTATAGTATCCAGAGTGTTAAACAGATTTTGGATGTTTGGATGGCCATTTGTTTAGGGGAGTACTTTATGTGTATGATTAATTATCCAAATGGATAAGAAATAGCTGTTGAAACAACCAAGGGACTTCAAGGGAAAACTTAAAACATTTTTGCAGGAACAAAAAATGGTGCCTCTAAAAAGGTTTCCAATGAATTATTGCTGTTTTTTTAAATTTAAACTGCACTATGAAGGTTCATAATATTTAATATAGTAGTACTAATGAAGTCACGAGAGTTTAAAGATATGGGTAGGCAAGATATATATAGCAGGAAGAAATAGATTTTTATTGGCCTGATTGAAGTAGTGTGAAAGCAGACAAGCTTTAGGCATGAGGTCTTTTAGGTAAACAGTGACCAAGAGACTGTGACCCCAAAACTAAGCTAACAGATAGCACAAAGTCCAAGGGGCTTGGGGTCAGAGTGCACATTTCTAGATGGCTAGATGGATATTTGTCATGGGAAATTTTTAATAGGTACAACAGACTACTTTTTGTTCCTCTCTAGGCTTTTAAAGCTGTGAGATGCATTAATTTTCCTGAATCTAGAAAATATATTTTGCATATTCAGAATGTTCCTGTCTGAACTGCAATAAAAAGGAAATAGTAATAAGTTTGTGAGTCAATAATGAATAAATACAATGTTTTGATTTGACAACTCTGACATATTTCAGTGCAGGTTTTACTACTGATATTTTCCCTATGGATGCAACAACTTACATCTAAAAGGCAAGCTGTTTTGAAGTCAAAAGGAAAAAAAAAGTTAATAAAATGTCAAAGCAAAAAAAATAAAAATAATCAGAATTCCACTGAAGAAAATTCAGGTTTAAAAAGATATTTTACAAACAAAAGAGTGAAACAAACAAAAGAGTGAAATAAAGCAATTCACAATCACCTCTCATATCCACCTGCAGACCCAGCACAGACACATGCATCACACAGAGCACAGTTGCCTCATTCAGCCACTCTGGGTCTCGTCTGTAGCCAACTCCAGATTTTTAATTAAGGGGCAGTCCCCATGTCAGAGCTGCTGCTGCAAATCCTCATTCTCCCTTGACTGTGTCATCTTGCAGTGTCTTCTTCTGTGCAACTGGACATTTTAGTTTCATCAGGTTTTTTGTGCTGCACAAGCAATTCCAATGAACTAGGAAACCTGAGCCTTCCCCACCTCTATTATTACGCGTATCTATTTGTCTAAAGCCTAAATATTGGTTATGCACACTTAGCCCACTGGGAATCAATGAGTGCAATCGTTAGACTTTAGACATGTTGAGTGAATAAACAGTATTTGATGTCACATTTGAAAATAAGCATGCCTCCATTTGCAAATACTGCTCATCACAACTGTTCACAAAGAAATTGGTCAGTCCTGACATCCCTTGAATCAGGCTGCTCTCTCAGAAGACACTGAGATGCATAAGCTAATTGATCAGAGATATTTTGGTTAAATATGGGCCTGAACTTTAATTCCTGAATTTATCACACATTGCAAAAAAAGTTTTCAATAGACTTTAAAGAATTTCTGCAAGGTGTGCCTGGCCTTTTCCTAGCTCCTTTCCCTTTCTTTGTTCAGTGATTTCACTTTGCTATGAGCTTTTCTGTCTGCCAGAGGCAGCCACTGCTCAAACAGGAATATTCTGTGAGGGAGGACATGCTGGGACCTCACAGTCCCCTCCTGTCTCAGGGACACTGGCCAGCAAGTCCTGGTCTGGCCTGACCAGGCTTGCAGATGTGGTAAATGCTGCTACTGGGAGAAGTGCCACAGAATCACAGAATGGTAGCAGTTTGAGGGGACCTCTGAAGACCATCTAGTCCAAGACCACTGCTATTCAGGTTCACCTAGATCAGGTTGCAGAGGCATGTGTCCAGGTGGGTTTGGAATCTCTCTAGAGGAGGAGACTCCACAATCAGTCTGTGCAGCCCGTTCCAGTGGTCTGTCACCCACAAAATAAAGAAGTTTTGAGGTAAGTGAAACCTCCTGTGTTCTAGTTTATACCCATTGCCCCTTGCCCTATAACTGGGCACCAGTGCAAAGAGCCCAACCCCATCATTCTCTTGACAGCTGCCCTTTAGAGATATAGAAACAATGAGAAGATCCTTCTCAGTCTTCTCTTTTGCAGGCTAAAGTGCCCCAGGTCTCTCAGCCTCTCCTTATAAGAGGGGATCCTGTCCCCTAATCATCTTTGTGGCTCTTTGTTGAACTCTCTCCAGTAGTTCCCTGTCCCTCTTGAATTAAGGAGCCCAGAACTAGACAAAACCAACACAGAGACTTCTGGGGACTTTTCCCTCAGTAGGAGAATGGAGGAAGGGGGGGAGGGAACAATAATGAAAGTAATAAAGTAATTATTATGCTTAAAATTTGAGCTGCACTTTCTGATCCAGAATTTGAGCTGCACTCTCCAATTCAGATGTAGTTGGACATCTTATTAAGGGAGGTTATAATGAAAAAAAGAAATAGAATGCTGGCAATCACCACAACAGTTATTTTCAAAAGAATGAAAAAAATCAGAGATAGATAAAATTCAACATGCATAATAAGGAACACTATTCAAACCACTCACAATCAAATGCTGTCCCCACCACATTCTGCTAGACCCTATCACCAGTTTTCTCAGATGAGTCTGAGGAAAATATGTTTTGAAGGATCTGTTAAAAGGGAAACTGCTGTGCAACTTTGACTGGTGATATAGTCATAAATGATATATTTACACATAGTTTTATACCTACAACATGAACGTTACAGCCTACAGTATCTTACTGGAGCTCAGATGCAGTGCATGAGATATTGTATTTGTGGAAATGGAATCTATAACCTAATGTATTCTTGCATCAAAGAATAATGTCTCATAAATAAATCATTACAGCCTGTCACATCTATGGTTTCACACCATAGTGTATAAAATCATGTATTTTGAGATATGGAAGAAGGTGATTATCTAATGTTTCAACAGAAAAGAATTTATCCTGTGCTAATGCATGTGCTGTCTTGGAGGTGTTATTGCTGTTCATTGTAGACTAATCCATAATATCAGATGAATGACAGCATTTCTGTTTGCAAAAAACTGGTGCAATTTGTGTGTGGCTTTTCTCTTCCAGTAATTAAGAAATCAAATGAGCCTGAGTGAAACTATTTAAGAGGTTCTAGATATAATTAGAACACCTCATTCTCTCATAACTAATTCCTAATTAAAGTAATTTGTCTTTTTGCCCTTCTTTTCAAGGGTGAAGAGCTAGTGGTGATGAATGCTCAAAATCAGGAAAAGTGAAAATTGCAGTGTTGATTTGCGGTGATTGAGCACGTTCCAGTCTTTAACAGCCACCTTCGATTGAAATGCTAAATGAATCTCCAGCCTCTGTTTACACTGCATATGTGTTATCTGGAGCTTGAAAAAACAGGAGAATTTGTCATATAGAATAGCTACTGCAGCCCAGCAAGCCTGAAAGTATAAAAGCTGCTTTTTAAAACCAGCTCATTTTAAGGAGGGAGAGAGAGAAGAGGTAGAGGGTGTACAGGAAAGAGCAGTCTGAAATTTGTTCCATGGGGTGAAAATTGTCCTCTTAAAATTTTACTTGCAGCTGTACCCAGATGATGATGGATTTATCATATGAACCAGGGATTAGTAAACAATGTGTACCCTATAAAGAGCAAAACAAGTTCTTGCTCATCACTGCACTTAATTGCAGTGGTTATATCAAAGCCATATAAAATTTAATCATCAACCACAAGTAAGACTTTGCTTTACATGTGTGCCTGCTTCCCTGTTTTTCCACCTGTTTAAATGAAAGATTCTTGGAATATCACAATATGTAAATATTGTTTATGATGCAAAAATATGCTCTTTCATCTCCTGGCTGCTTTGATGTCGTGATATATAAAGCTTTTAGTGCCACCACCTACCTGACACACAAAGGTCTAATCTGATTCATAAACTTGTGTGCCCAGTGCAAACAGCCTGCATCCAATAGATGATTTTTTCTTTTCCTTGTAATGTTTTTTTTAGCAGACAGAAAGAGAAAGAAAGTGTAAATGACAGAATCGCTCAGGTGAAAAGAATATTTTAAGCATCAGGTAAAGATAGCCTATTATGAGAGAATAAAAAGATGTAGGTCAAAATTGATCCTAAGAGGTTAGTTATATATAGGGACCTGGTAAAATGTGTTTTAAAAGATGAAGCTTTTTATTTTTTTGAGAGAGTTCTTTTATCCAAGTGGGAAATAAATAGGAAGATCAGATGACCTCCTAAGAAATACAAATATCCTTAATTAGCAGGAGAAGAAAGAGAAATGCAGGTAGTAAGGTCAAAGCTGGAAAAAGGACAGATGAAGCTAGGAAAGGCATAAGGTGGAGGCAACATTTAAAAGCTTCATTGGTACCAATTTTAAAGGAAAAAATGCTGATTGCTGTCTAGCATAAAGTATAATATATGATGTGGCCTCTAAATAGCTGGGTTTACATCAATCCATCTCTATTAAACCACTAGATTGGAGCCTCAGTCTGACAGAGCCTGAATTCTGCAAAGGTGTTTTCTCCATCTGGAAATGTGACACACTTTGGGAGGGGGGTTGCCAGCAAAGGTCCTCAGGGCTTTTTCCAGCAAATGCAGCTTCCATATCTTCAGGGATTCCAGAGACTATCCTTGCTGTGCACGTGGAATGTGCAGGATTCACTGCTTGTGCACTGACAGCTATAGCAGACCAGCAGATCTTAGGCTGGCCACAACTACCTGGGAGCAGAACTTGGCTTCTTGTCATGTAAATTGCCACTGCTGCAAGAACTTCAAGGTGTAAAGCTGCTTCTATTTCTTTGTTTTCATTTTCTCCAATTCTGCCCCCCTAAGTTTCCAAGAGCAACCTGGGAAATCCTTTCGTGCTCTTTTTTTTTTTTTTTTTCCATCTAAGCTGGGGATTGCTTTGAACAGCAGAGGTAATTGTACTTGTAAACTTGACAGATTTGAAGGGATCAGACTTGAAAGCCTTTGACTGAAAGTGCAAGCTCCAACTGGAATCTTGTCACGTGCTGCTAGATGGGATGTGGTGGGATGCTGCAGCAGAAGGAAACCCTGTAGCGGGGACAAGCTGGATATGCAGCTTCCTAGTGCAGCCTGAGAGGCCAGTGTGAGTGTAACTGCACTTGCAGCATCACAATAGCACTATAAGTCTTTCCAGTCTAGAAATTGTTTATCATTATGTGAGCTGACTAAGGGCATCTATGGGAGTCTGTGCCAGAAGGTATAAAAACCATCCCTATGTATCTTTTTCAGTGTGCTATGATAGGCTTCCTCTGAGCATCAGAGCAGAGCAGCCAAAGGGATTTGACCTGTGGGTCCACATCTTTTATGAGAGCTGTATCTGGATCTTGTGAAGAGAGACTGAGAGACCTGGGCCTATTTTGTATTGAGAAGGCTGAGAGTGCATCTGATTAATGTCTATAAATATCTGAGGGGTGGGTGTCGAGTGGAAGGGGCCCATTTCCTTTTGGTGGTGTCCAATAATAAGACAAGAAACAACAGGTACAAGCTTGAACATAGAAGATTTCACCTCAACATGAGGAGAAACTTCTTTACAGTGAGGATCTCAGAGCACTGGAGCAGGCTGCCCAGAGAGGTTGTGGAGTCTCCACATCTCTGGACACATTCCAAACCATCTGGATACATTCCTGTGTGGACTACCCTAGATGATCCTGCTTTGGCAAGGGGGATTGGACTCGATGATTTCTGGGGGTCCCTTCCAACCTCTAATGCACTGTGATCCTGTGATACAGAGCCACATCTTGTTTCATGCTGTGGTTTATGGATGGTTCCTACCTGAGTAGCTCCTGTGCCAGAAATGGCAGGCTCTGCAGTCTGAGAAATACTTTTCTAGCCAGGACACAATGAGAGCTATTCAGACTACTCACTTTCTTGATATAATTAACCATATAATTATAGAATTAAGACTCTTTGCAAAGCACATGCTATTATTAATGATAATTTGTACTACAGCAGTGCCTAGAGGAAGGGATGCCTTGTATAAGGTACATAGGAAAAATGCACTTACATGAAGTTCAGTTTCAGATTCAGCTGTAATTTTGCTCAGCCAGAGATGCAAAGACCAGGAGAAAGGAGCAGAAAACACTAGCACAGCGATGAAGTCAGACTCTGAAAGTAGAAAGGAATTGCTCAGAATCACAGAAGCTGGTCTTCAGCAGAACCAGTAGTTGAACATACATCTCTTGAATTGTACTGTGGTGTGCTACCCATGATACTCCCGGTCCTCCCCCGCTGCTATTCTGCTGTATAAAACAATGCTCAGTTACTGACCACACAGACAGCATGCTGACCTATCATGTTCTGGGGAAATACCAGCACACAGAAGGAAATGTTCACATGTCTAAAGAGCTGCAAAAACAAAGCCCTTATGCCTTTTCATCCTGTCAAGATTAAAACAGAAACTTATTTTCTACATTTTTGAAATTCTAGTGACATTAGCTAATGTCATTACTAATGTCAATGTACCAAGACACCCTGATGCCAACTGCACACCCAGGACTGGTATTGCAAAGAAACTAATGAGGTGCTGCAGTCTCAAGGGGATCAAGGCTGTCAGGCACTTGTGAAGGACAAGGAATAGTTTGTACTTTGCATACTTTCATTTGCTTGCAAAAGGCTACCTAACTGCAGTGAGATGCGCACTGTGAGCTCAACACTTCTTTCAAATTCCAAACATACTTCACTAACTCCACTTATTATGAAACCCCTGATTTTTATCACTCAAGAGCACTAACAAATCGACAGAGAAGAATGTAAAAAAGGCCTGCTGCTGAGATCGTGGCCCTGTTGTTCACAGGAAGTCAAAACGAAACTATTCTAAGGAGGGCAGAGATACCGAACAGTCCTGCAGGCTCGTGAAGTTGGTCATTTGAAGAAGCAGGTAGATTTTGATTGATTTTTGAGATATAAAACTATGCCTTTGCACCCAATTGTTGTAACCACTGGGTGCTTGTAGTGGTTTGAGGCAGCCCCCTCCCCACCACAGGCAAAATAACGACTTTGACAAAACGGATTGCAGAAGTGATGGAAAAGTTACCGGGTGCCGGCGAGGGAAGAAAGAGCCCTGGGGTCTTGGGCCCACCCTCAGGTGGGGATGGGGTTCATCCGGGTGTGTTTTGGGGTTTCTTCTTTCACTGTTTCTGGTTCCTTTGTGCACCTTCACCTTTTTCTATTTAAACTTTTCCATCACTTCTGCAATCCGTTTTGTCAGAGTCGTTATTTTGCCTGTGGTGGGGAGGGGGCTGCCTCAAACCACTACAGTGCTACATTACTAGAGGGAAATGGCAAGATTTTTAACCTATTAAATCTATATCTTGACTGTCTCTAGTTCATCCATTTGTAATACAACACACTGCTCTGCAGCTGGCAGCTAAATTACAGGAATACAAAACACATAAGAAAGAGAAACTGAAGCCCACTCTGCAAGTTGTGAAGAAAGGACACCTGACTGTCAACCCAATGATGAAATGATTAGCCTGTGGTCTTCATTTCTTTGCTTATTGTAGTGCTTGAGAGTGGCACGGTGGTTAGCACAACACCAGATGTTGAGCAAAGAACATAAAATCCAGGTTAGCTCCTTTCCAGGGCTGTGGGTCCAGTTCCTGAGGAGTCAGTGGAGAAAAGGAACATGGCTTTTAAGATGTGTGTGCTCAGCCAGCAGTGTGAATGTAGTTATGTTGTCTTTGCCAATTGCAAATGAACCAAAGTTTGGTGGCTGCAAATCTTCACAGAATCACAGAACCATCCAGGTTGGAAGATCATCAGGTCCGACCAATCATCTAACCCTAACTAATCAACTAGACCATGGCACTAAGTGCCTCATCCAGTCTTTTCTTAAACACCTCCAGGGACTCTTTACCCCACCACCTCCCTGGGCAGCCCATTCCAATGGGCAATCACTCTTACAGTGAAAAACTTCTTTCTAAGATCTTGCCCTGCCACAGGAAGGTTGAGGTCTTTCAGAGGGAGGAATCAGCTCAGTCTTTTGAAAACAGTACTCTGCTTACTGCTTGCTTTATAGCAGTGAAAGGCATGATTTCAGAAAACACATTTGTACACCTCACTTCCATTCTGGTTTGTCATCACTACAGAGAAGTTTATGCTAACTGTGCTCCAGTGAGAGAGATCATCAGTTGTTGGCTGCTCAGTCTTAATCAATGTCAGCATGGAGGAGTGTATATTTTTGCACGGATAGGAGTATATAATTTTAATGAGGGTCATTTGACCTGTCTTATAAAAATGATATCACTTCTAACCCTCTCTGTTAACTTTCTCTGCCTGAGAATGGCAGAGCCAAAATGGATGTTAGTTTTATTGCTAGGGCAGTGTTGGCTTCTTGCAAAGTTTTGCCCGGTGTGATCACTTTCATTCCTTTCAGTACTTTGTATTTGTTTTGTGGGGTATTTAGAAAGTCTTGGCAGGTAGGCTGCATATAAATAAACCATGTTCTTATTTTAAAACTATTTGGAATAGGAGAGATTAGTTGGGGACTGAGTATTCTTAGGGAATGTATTTGAAACTCTTCACTTATGTGCTAGTGCATTTGACTGGCAACTCTGCCAACTTTCTGGCTCCACAGGAACTGCCCAGGGTGTGTTATCATGGCGGTGATGGGGACGCAGTGGATAACGTTGCAGGTGCACATGCTGCTTGTGGCAGCCACTCCCCCAGAGCTCTTACCAAGATCAATAAAACATGTCAGCCTCATAAATGCAGTTTTTCAAAAGGGTGAAGTCATGATTTGTGTTCTGGATATTTATCTTGCTCTTCCTGAAGCTTTCCCAAAGCTTTTCCTTTGAGGGGAGTAGAAAGTGGCAAATTATTTTTGCCATAATTAGAACTAATTGACTGCTAAAGGGGTTTTGGACCTGTGTCAGGTCTAATGCTGCACTGCTCAGAGTTAGTGGGACTGAGCCTGACCTCAGGAACACCAACATAAATCAGAATAACTGAGCTGGTTTTGAAAGCTGACCTATGCAGTGGGTGTGCTGCAGACTGAGATGGAGACAAACTTAAATACCTACAGCTTGCCCTGACTGCAGCAGAATGTGAGCTCTCAGCACCTTTGAGGAGCAGGCCCTGTGGGCAGGCTGGTGAATTTATATCCTGAACCTTGGAGTGAGAGGAGAAAAGCAAAGGGATGGAAATGGGAAATGTATGCTGATGCCCAGGTTATTTCCTTAGCCCCTGTGCACAGATCAGAATCTTGGAGGTGATGAGGGCTCCTGAGTCTGTTTCTCAAGCCAGTGGTGCTCGGGGCTTCTTGATGAGAGGGATGGTCGCCTCTTCATTCCCCTCTGTGACTGAGCTGTGAGTGCACCCTCTACGCTCTGCAAAGTGGCAATGTGGCCTCTGCCATCTCCTGGGCTGGGCTGAAAGCTCTGAAGTTTGCAGAGAAACATGCTGCGTCAGGCACAGCCGGGCTGGCCTCACATAAAGTCAATACTTGTATGAAAACAAATAAAATCTTAGAGTACAAGGCAGAGGCTAAAGAATGCCTTCACCTCTTTCCTTCAAGCAACTATTTTGTTAACTTGAAAGACTGCACGGGTGATCTTACTCCATTCTTTCTCTGCAGGTCAAATACTTGTCATAGGAGACACCCTAGTTAATATTAAACTAAAAATTAATAGATTAGATAACTATTACATGCTTTTAGTGCCAATTAATTTAATAGCTTTCCCCCCTTTCTTTTTTTTTTTAACAAGGTAGGTGAATATAGAAGCACAGTTACTGTGCCTGTGTGAGCTCTCAGATAGGTCTTTTGTATTACAATTACCACCAATTGATTGGGCTGACACATGTAATCCCCTTTGGATCGCCGGGCGATGTGATGTCAGTAAGAAGTCCTTCAAACAAGGCTATTAAAAAGCACATTAAACATGTCCTTATTGTAAGCTTTATGCTAGCTTATGCTAGAATAACAGCGATACGGTGGTATTTGTTTGAAAATGAAAGGATTATATGGTCTTTGTAAAATGAGGAATTTAGTATTGGGGAGGGGCAGTGGGATGGTGATTTATTTTTTGTTTATGTTCCTCCGAATCCTTTGATTTGTCAACTTCTGTCACTAACCATTAGGCCATTTGTAATTTCTTGTATCAACGCAGATGGAATCTGCGCTGCCTCAAATAATTTATGTCAAACGTTGAAGGGCAGAGATGGCAGTGCTTATTGTGAGATTATAGTGAAAATTGAATTGTAGTCTTCAGAAATCCACAGGCAATTTATTGCTAAATGCTTGGTATGAATCATTCTAGCTTTTAATTGTCGTGTGGATGTGCCTTGCTTTCAGCATGTGCTGGAAACCAAGTGCAAAAACCCCCAAAAATAGTAATAGTGGTATCTTAAAAGAAAGGTTTCATCATGACCCTTGGTACTTATTAATATTGCTTCAGAAGTGCCATGCCTTCCTCTTGGGTCAGAATCTGGGGTGGAAGTGAAAGGGATGCTTTAAAACATTTATGGTGTTTCATGAAGAAGGAAAAATAATCCCAAAGAATATTTGATTATCTATCTATCTATTCACCTATCTATTCATCTATCTATCCATCCATCCATCCATCTATCCATCCATCTACCTATCTATCTATCTATCTATCTATCTATCTATCTATCTATCTATCTATCCATCCAACTATCTATCTATCTATCTATCTATCTATCTATCTATCTATCTATCTATCCATCTATCTATCTATCTATCTATCTATCTATCTATCTATCTATCTATCTATCCATCCATCCAACTATCCATCTATCTATCTATCTATCTATCTATCTATCTATCTATCTATCTATCTATCTATCTATCTATCTATCCATCCATCCATCTATCCATCCATCTATCTATCTATCTATCTATCTATCTATCTATCTATCTATCTATCTATCTATCTATCTATCTACCTACCTACCTACCTATCTACCTACCTACCTACCTACCTACCTACCTACCTACCTACCTATCTACCTACCTACCTATCTCTCTCACACACACATATATATACACACACACCTTACAAGCATGGGATAAGAGTAGACAAGATCAGTGGTATATTTATGAAACTGTGCAATAAAGGAGACCAGAGGATTTTACAGCATGATTTAACAGTGTCAGCTCTGAAATGAAATGAAGTCATTCTGGAGATTTGTTTGTATTGTGCCAACATCCTCAACATGCCTCTTTGCTCTGCTTTCTTTTGCCTTCCAATGCCAAGGTAACACTCTGAAATGGTTAACCAACTGCTGTGCACGTGTTGCACAGACATGCTTTGTTAGCTCATGCTGCTTCTCACAAAGACAGAAATTTCATTCTTAGACTGAATCTAGTTCTTTGGAAAAATCAAAGCTACCAGAACGCTGATACAAGTTGTTTGCAGAGTCTGGTTTTCCTCCTGTTTTTATTCATGTAATCAAAGGACAGATTACTCAAAATTACTCATCTTGACTACTTCAATGTAGTCATCGTGGCACTCCTTTGTGACTACTTCACAGTTTCTTGTAATGAAAGAATTAGGGGGTATGCAGTGAAATTATGAAGCAGGAAGCTCAAGAGATAAAAAAAAGGAACTTTTTCCTTTTTTTAAGAAGCATGATTAAAGTTTGGTACATCATGACACTGAAATTTGTAGAAGCCAAAAGTATAAATTATAAAGGAATTTAGTAAATTAATGAAGAATAGATTCTCTGGTGACTATTAAACATCATATAATCACCATTTCAAGGAGACCATAACCCAGAATAACTAAGAGGAGGAATTATCCTCAGGAAGAACTCTGCGTTTGACCTATCTGCTCAGTCTGTCCCTACTGGTCACCATCAGAGGCAATGTACTGGGCTGCACTAATTTGGTACTCTTAAATCCCATTTGATATCACAAAAAAAACCAACAAACTCCTGAAGATTTCATTGTTATGAATAATGAACTGTGTCATTCTGTGTTTGCTAGTAATAATAAAATACCACATCATCATGTAATTCTTGGTATGCTCTATAACACCACACAGCACCTTAATGCTATGCTATGGGATGCTTCTCTGCTAAGAGCACTCTAGTCATGAGTAAAGTAAATGGAGACTGTCTGGAAATTGGTTTCAGAAGTTAACTCTGGTGTGGAGCTGAGCCAAATGCTCTGATTGCTCCAATGCACTCATTGATGTTGGAGTTGACAGACTGGTATTGTTAGGTGCCACCTGGAGTTCTTCAGAGATGAACCAGGAAGCTCCAACATGTTCCTCCAACATTCATCAACTCCCAATGAACACATGAAGGTCAAACCCCATGACTTTCAGACAGTTTTAAACTACTTGTGTCATGGATCAGAGAATCAGGCTACACCTTTTCAAAGACAAGATTCACTCCTAAGAGTTAATATTAAATTATTTACTAAATTACATGTATCTGAGCAAGTTCCTCATTTACCTAAATCCAAAAACTGGACCCCCAAGAACATCATACTGCTACTACCTAAAGATGAAAGTGATTGGAAACACCAGCCATCAAAAGTTGTGCTTCTGGTCATATCAGAGACATCCAAATAATGACATCCAGCAAGGCAGCTTATTATACATAAGCACAAATCTACCCTCAGAGAAAAGCTCCCCCTTGAAGACATCCTCTGAACATGCCTGCTTCATGGAGATTGATGCAAGGCACACTACACCAGAGAGAAGTAGCAGCACTGGCCTTTTTTCATCTAAATCTCAAAGCCTCAGAAGGCCACTTTGAGTGTGAAAAAATATGAGGTGCAAAGTACTCTTTTAAAGAATAGGGCCCTGCAGAGTCATAAAGTTGAAGAGTTGAAACAGGAAGCAGAAACAGTGGTTTGGAAGAAATGTTGGAGGTCTCTCATCCAGACTCCCGTGAGAAGTGGGACTGTTTCCAGCTAGGGATGACTTCAGACATATGTTTAACAGAGTCTTAAAAACTTCTGTGAAAGAGTTTCCACAACCTGTTCAGGCACCTGCTCCAGTGCTGCACTCCCCCTCCAAGCGCACTTTTCCCCTACTGTCTGACCTGAACATGCCAAGCTGCAGTCTGTGGCTATTGCTCCTTGTAATGTTGTCTAGTACCATTGAGAGGAGTTTGTCTCTGTCATTTTTGTAACTGTCAAGTAGATGTCAACTGCTATTATATTGCCCCTTATCCTCTATGCCAGACTAAACAAACCCAGCTCTTTTAGCCCCTCCCTCTGAGTCATGTGCACTTGGCCCTGGGCTGGGTTGTAAGCCCTCTGCTTGGCTTTCTCCAGGCTTGCTATCTCTTTTATAAACTGTCCCTAGGCTCATGCTTCTACACCAATGTGCACACAGTGATGTCTAGAACATGACCATGGAGTACATTTGCACAGGTCTGTGCCATGTGAGACAAATTCTTAACTGCTATTTGGGAGCCCTGTTTTTACTAGAGATTAGAACAGCCAAAATCAGATCTTGGGAAAGGATCCGTCTAAACCTAAATTAAACAGCACAGGATGTGCTGTTTAAGACTGGTGACAGTGGTGAAAATAAAGCTGACTTTTCCTGCCTTTGGTAAAATGTGTTGCTATGGCACATATTGCAAAGGAGTTACCTTTACTATCACAGATTTTATGTCCATAATACTTTATGATTTTACTCTTTTGGCAGTGCACCCAACCTACATGAGTAGTTGCTATTCCAAGAGCTCACACTTTTGCTGACTGAGCCAACAGTTGTATGACACTGATGAACTACAAACAGGCAAAATAAGCACCTGTAGTTTCTGCTCTGGTTCAGTCTTGGGATCCTTTGCTGGCATTTGTAGGTGGTGGTACAAAGCTGTCCTCTTGCTGTTATGCTGAAGCAGCTTGTGGTGGTTTACTCATTGATGTGTTAGGGTTTGCTCTTGAACATGTGATATTTGTTGCAGAGCATGATGAGGTTTTTTTCTGTGATTAACTAGCAGACCAGAGTAGGCATTCAGCACCCTGTAAGTATTTGTAGAGGAAATGGTTTAGGAAAAGCTAGTCTGGGTCAATAAACTTCTTCATCTTTCTTTTGCCTGCTTCACAGACACAGTAACTTTAATAATGTCCCTGCTGGAAAACAATTCCCTCTACATAAACGGATTGAATGAAGCAGTGAAGATCTTACCCGTATCAGCCCTTTACTGTCCCAAGTATTAACAGCCTACCTAAATCATCTGTAGCAAAAGGTATAAGTGGCTTTTCATGGAGCAGAAGGGGAATCCCTGTGCCCAGGCTGCAACAGCAGCCAGTGTCACCAGTGTGTATCTGTAACTTAAAGTAAGATTTTTAGGCAAATAAGATGATGGTTCAAATGCCTACAGTGTTTTAGTCACCGTCACTCTTTCAAAAAAGTGAGGATCTAATAACAAAGGTGAAAAACAAGCAACAGAAAGTCAGGCCTGTCACCAGCAGATGCCCCAACTGCAGGTGGCACAGAAAGAAATAAGATTTTGCCCCTTGCAAAAGCCCCATGGCACATAAAGCTGTGCTGTCCCGTGCTTCCTGTGTGTGACTCATGCAGGAACTACTCTATGTCTGCCTCTGCCACTGCAATGTTGCACTGAGCTGCCTTAACTCCCATCAAAGCCCATGGAAGCATGAGGTGCTTGGCTTCTCCTGGGCTCAGGCATGTGGGATGGAGTGAAGCATTTCTCCTCCCAGCCCTTCTGTGTAAGCCAGCCTGGAAGAAAGGGTGCTCTGAGGGAGACAATCAATCTCCATGATTTGATGAAGATTTAGGAAAATGACAAGAACCCAAAAAAAGGATAGACTCTTAACAAAGAGAACTGGGAATTAGTTATAGACAGTACAGGAGCAATTCAGGTGCCAAAATAGAAGTATGTAGTGTCATTTTTAATGCCTGAGGCTACCTGAGACATCCACACAGGACTGGGAGACATGACACATGATCACTCCCCTCCGGAGCAGCAGCTGGAGGCCAGATGAGGTACCCTAAGGCATAAAAAATGGCACTAGACATGTATGTTTAGGCAGCTGAATCCCACCCTGTGCTTCCAGACTTGTGATGAATAAACCTCTCTTTAATTGTCTCGGACTCAAATCCCAGGTTCTTGAGGTGCTTTCCCTAGGGCTCAGCAGCATGCGGCAGCAGCAGATTTTGCTGGTTTAACTTGGATAGAGTTGTTACAGTCCTTTGTTATGTATTTTTAAAATTGGTTTTAGGCTATACAATCACAAGGCAGTTTTTGCTTTCACAGGCTGTGCACGTAATCCAGATGAGACCAAAGGTTGTTTTTTTTCTCACCACAAGATGTTGATGTGATTACTCCAAATCCTGTCTCCTTTGAATACTTATTCTAACACAGCTCCCTAGTAGGGGCCTGTTGTCAAATAGTCATATTCGCTCTGAATGATACTGGAGAACATATCCCTGCTGCAGTTTTCTCTCAGATAGATGAACAGAAGCAAAGAGCTCATAGGAACATTCTCATTTTCCATTGATCTGCACAGCTCTTTATATCCCTGTTCAATTTGTTGTGATGTCTGGTGAGGAGGAAGTTTGACTACTGTGTTCACCACACAGGGAGAAAGAAGAAATGAGGGGAGCTGATTTTCTAGTGTGCATTAGCCTGATACTGTGAGGAGGGAAACATTGCTCCTGTTTGGATTATGTGGTGCTTATAGAATGGTTATAAATAATCCACCAGAAAATTAAAGTTTTCCAGGAAGAGCATATTTTCACCCCATGCCTCCAAAGGTGGAAGTTCTGGCTCTCTTCCAACATGACTGCACACTGGTGACAGCTCCTGAAAGTAACACAGGTTTTGGTGGTGACATAGAGAGTAAAATATTCACATTTTCCTAGCCTGCTACATTAATATATATGCAGGCAGACATAAAGTGATGCTATTATTTTTTTAACTCTTGCTGGGAAACATTCTTTAATGATAACTTAGAGAAAAGCTGAATGAGAGAAAAGCTGTGACATACTGATGGCTTTTTTGCCACGACTGGGCCTTGTCTCAATATTGAGAGGGAAGACAGCAAGGGACTAGAGAAGTGAGAAGGGAATAGGATGGAAGATCTAGATAAAAACATTTAAGGTTCAAAGGACAGGTCTCAGCTGCCTACCAGTGATAAGTCACAGAGAGATGGTTACATTAAGCATATGCTGTGCTGCATTGCAGAAAAAGACTAATTAACACATGTGAATTTTGGACTCTAATTTTTAGTAAGCACGCACAACAGTCAAGGGGTATGAGGGAACCAAAATACATACAGTGCATCACTCTCCACTTTTACCTGCACTTCAGTTTGCCTTCCTGATGAGCACAGTCTGGACTGTGGATTATGCATGTGGTAAAATCTCAAGGCTGTTGCATGTGAAAACCCTGTTGTAGATGTTAATACTCATTGTCAAGAGGATTTAGAAAGAGCAGCAGACAACCACAAGTGACCAAGCATTTAATACATCCTAAAAAATATTTGCAAGCAGTTTAGGAATGCTTTGGGTTAATAAAAAGCAGTAAACATATTGATGGGTTGGACGCAATGATGTTGAAGGTCTCTTCCAACCTGGTTTATTGTATTGTATTGTATTGTATTGTATTGTATTGTATTGTATTGTATTGTATTGTATTGTATTGTATATGCTTTCAAAATGTTTACTGGGTGCTGTATTCTTTGATACACATTCCCACCTGATTTTATTGCAGAGGTTATTTGCACATCTTGTTAGCTTTCTCCAGAGCCTAAAGAAAATGAAATCCAGATGCCTCTAAGCTTCCTCAAGGAAGCCACAGTACAGGAGCCCTTGCAGGCAGGTGCAGTTGCAGGTACTGAGAGCAAAACTAATGACCCCCTTGGAGCGAAACAGGGAATGTGAAGTTTAACATGGTGTTGGCACTCAGACACAGTCTTCACAGCAGACATATGTCTAACTGCTTTGTTACTTAGGCACTGAATTGAAGGACTGCCTCCAATTCCTATTTATAACCACTTAACTGAGCACTCTGATGGGCTCAGCTTGCAAGTCAGGCAACGTATGGTTGTGGCTTCTTCTCATTGAGCTATGACAGGGCACATTCCCTTCATACATACTCCCCTTGTAGGCATCTAATGTAAAACAAGATGTGATTTTGTGGCTGCTTAAAGCAGCAAAACTCTGCATGGAGTGTTGGTTAAAGGCGCAGTTTTGTTTTTTTCTTCCTCTGAACACAAGTTCCTGAAGCCTCCACTGAGCCCATGCTCATGCAAACCCCAGTGAGAGTTGAAAATTAGCCTGCTCCCCTAATTGATTTTAGGCAACCCACCTGTCTCAGCACTTGCTTCCACAGATGTTGGCTCTGGCACTGTAGAAACGCTCAGCATTAGGGAGGTGAGAGAGGAAGGCAGAAAGCTTCTTGAGACAACAGTCTCCAGATTTCATATGCTTGAAACAATCTCAACTCTCCATCCTCAGCTGCCTTGCTCTATATGTGTGATGCACCCTAACTAAAATCTCCTCTGTTTTTTCTCACTTTCTTTTAAAATTGTTGTTATAGCAATAAAATGCTGCTCTAAAAGCCCATTTGAACATCAACGTGCTCTGACTGTGCATGTGCTTTTTGGTGTTCCATTTCTCAGTTTGCTTTTACACACAGCATTCAGAGGTTACAGGGAAAACTTCTTGGTTGCATGTCAGGGCTAAGTAATTCTGTTGTCCTCTATAGATGTGGCTTCTGATCCTACATGACTCTCTCAGCATGGACTTGCTGACTCTGTGTCTGGTACTGCACAGCCAATATTTTGCGCTCAAAACAGGGAGGGTGGGAATAACCAGGCCACTAAATTCTGTGCCTTGTTCAACCTCACACCCTCATTTCATCCTTTGTTGTGCCATTCCAGTCCTGGTTGGTTGCTACAGAACACAAGTGGTCTGGATGAAAACACCTGTTCAGGATTGGCACTGGATACTGTGAGGTTGCTGCTTAGCCTCAAAGGTCTCACTATTGTCTGTCACTCTCTTCTGGGGTTGCTGGAAACATGGCCTACCTAGCACAGCAGGACAGACAAACCAGGTTTTCCTACTCCTGGTTAACTCCTGTATCACCAAAAGAGCTTGAAACTCATTGTTAACTGAAAAGTTTTAGCTGTGGACTTGTTGAACATGTTCTTGTTTCTTTGTTTGTTTTTCTTTAGTGATTTTCTATTTTTTTCCCCCGTACAAATGAACATCTGAACAGGAATAAAAACGTCTGAATTTCACCTTTAAGCTCTCAAATCTGCCAGCAGCAATGCCCCGTGTACACTGTCTAAGGGAATGTTCTGCCTGCAGATTGTCTTATTGACAGCAGATCTATTAATAGTCCCATAAGCACGGAGTGGGCTGGTTCAGAGCACATCTAACTTTGAGACGAGCCATTGAAAATAATGGTGTGAGATGGCTTTTCTTCCTAAGATGATGAGTGCCTTAACAGCAGCCAGGAGTGCCATTGTCACACCATCCATCAACTGCCTTCCATCCCTCCCAGCTGAACCTATGAATTAAGCAACTGTGGTTAAAAAACAATAAAATTAAAAGTTGTAATGGGGAGTCATTGACAAAAGGGTTACAATGTGCTGGCCATATATCTTTTAACTAGCTAAATATAACCATAGGTTTCCATAAGTTCAAAGAGTGGTGGCCTGGAGATGAATACAACTGTTTCAACTGAGTTCTGGGCTGGGAGCCAGAAGATTGTTAAAACACCTTAGAACATGCTTATTCCCTCTTAGAACATTTTTTGGTACTTGCTCTATTAGTATGGATTTTATTTCCCCACCAAACGAGTTCTCTGCCTTTGAACCATAAACAATAATGGCACATCTGTCTCTAGGCTGCTGTACTTTGAAAACCAATGCTAAGGACACAGAAGGGTAGATTTTCAAAGCGTTGCGTGGGAGTTTGTACCAGGAGTCTAGCCAAATATTTTTCACTCATACTCATCCCTGAGCCTAACCTTTCCTCTCTTGTTAGAATGGCTCTGTTTGCTCTGCCCACATGGGGACATTTCAGAGAGCTTTTACCTCCAGGGACAGAGCTTCAGCTGGCCAGAAAAGCCTATAAATAGGGTTTTACTGATGACCTTTCAAATCTAGCGATGGATCTTTCCTCTGATCTGTTTTATTTTACATTTCAAGCTTTGTCTGTAATTCTCAGTTTCTGCTGAATTATTTACCATTAGGCCACAAAGCAACTAAAACCCCTGATAACGCTTAGACAGGTGGCACGGAGTGATTGTTGCCTTATCCAGTGCTCCAAACTGCCTTGACGGTCATAGCATTCACTGGTTTTCTGTGCTGGGGCGTTAGATGGCAGCCT
This sequence comes from Picus viridis, assembly GCA_033816785.1. NCBI lineage: Eukaryota > Metazoa > Chordata > Aves > Piciformes > Picidae > Picus > Picus viridis. Next base: position 13,818,008 of record CM066573.1, read on the forward strand.
CTTAGGTAACAGGCCAGTTTTTGCTGCCTTTGCCCTGCCACCGTGATAAATCTGCAATAAAGAGATGAATTAAAAAGGCCTCCCTGCCTCTCTCTCTGGCTGTATAAATCAACACGACTGTTGCGGCTTCTTAAGAGCAAGCGGTCTAGCTTGGAGGATGCTTCCTTACTCACTGGCACAGCACATGAAAATGTAACCCTTCGATAGCATGATTAGCCATTAAATAGAGGTGTGGACAGGTTTCAGTTGTAAAGATGGCTCAGCTTTGTTTTTAGACTTTCTTGTTCTCTTTTTTTTGCCCATTCCTTCTGATAAGAGCCATGTAATTTTTTCATAGATCTTGGTCATTATTGCAGGTGGCTTGGTTTACCACTCAGGAAAACATCCTGGTCCTTAGTACACACTCTCCCTCTCTTTCTTTTGTGGGAAGAGCTTTACACTGCTGTGGAAGTTGCCCCTTTCTCACAGAGTTTCTTTGTAGATGCAGCACATGGCTATTTGCCGTATCACAACAAACTTCCCTTCCAGTTACTACTGCTCCAAGGCTTATTTGATTTTGAGGCGCTTCTTGCCATGGGGGTGTTATCATTTTTCACAGTTGAGAATCTCCTTTGATGAAGTCAGCTCAAAGTTCTATCTTTGGGTGGTTTCCCAAGAAAAACCTTTTGGCTACTAGCAATTTTCCATCTGAAAATGTTTGCCGGTTGAATCCAATTAGTGTCCTTGGAAACTCCTTGTCTTTAAAGATACCATCGTTCGAGGATTTTCACCGCTGGGTCTCAGGCATCTTTTGATCAAAGGTTGAGGCCAATAGAAGCCATTTATTGAAATCCTGTTCCTTTTTCACAGAGACACCATGATGCAAGGAAAGGAAAACTTGTGGATCAGCCAACGAGCTAGGGTGAAAATGGTTGAATCCTTGCAAGATGTTTTCATGCCAGTGGAAGTCTCGGGGTTTATAAATAGTGTGGCACACCAGAGGTGTGACTTGGTATAGCTGGATCATGCTTCTGCAAACTTTCCGTTGAACAAATAAATGCTTTTGTGAATAGTCTTTGGCACGAATAAAACAAATTGGACTCCAAACACTTGCAAAGTTCACTCGTAAGCTCCTAGTTCCTGGATGGGAGAGGATGTGATCGCTTTGACTGCTGTGTACACTCACAGCCTACATATCATCTCTTCAAACCAGAGAAGCAGCACCTCAGCCCTGTCCCATTTAGATCTTTGTTTTGCCTTCCCATGTGTGTGGAGGTTTTCATGTGCAACAGTGTGTCCCATTCAATGGGAGATGATGCAAGACGGTTTAGGTATCATTCCAGTCATTTATTCTCACAACATTCTCTAATAGTTCCTCTACGATTGTGAGTAATAGACACATCTATCATTAAAATGTAAGAATGTATAATGAACAGGTCCTCAAATGGCATGAGATCCTCCATATTCTGATGTGAGAACTCATTACATCTGCCTGTTATTAAATAAGTCTCGTAACAATACTTTCATATGATTAAGGATGCTGTGCCTCATTTGTTAATAACTTGGGAAATTAATCTGTGCAGGGTATTAATGTACTGGGGAAGGAAGGCATGTGAATCTTTCTTTTTTTTTAAATATATATTATTGGTTGCTTTCCTTGCTACTGGTTGTATCAGTGCCTTATCAGTTAAGTGCAGGAGCTTAACAATGAGTTCTCTCAGCAAAGCCCTCTCTTTTCGCTGGGTGAGGTTAAAGAACAAACACATTGCTGTGAGCTTTTAAAAGCTTGATTTCAATTACATGGTAGTAGGGCAAAGCTCTCAAACACACAAAACTTTGTGACCTCCCAGGTACATGTGCTTTAAGGAGAAAAAAATGTACTTGACATGTCCCACTGCTGTTTCCACGCACCAGGAGCTGTGTGTATCGGGCAGAGGGGAGGGATGGAGGAAGGCTGTGGCATTTGTGGTGGGATGGAGGAAAATCGTTCCTCTGGGAAAGCAAAGTTCTCTGTTTGACTAGCAAGAATTTGAAAGATAAATATATCCCTTATCATGGAATGATAAACAATGAGGTCCAGGAAAGTCTCTGAATAATTGGTTTGATCTCCTGCATTTTGCAAGACTATTTGCCTTTGCATTCCTATAAACATCTTATAGGACTTTGTCTTTACTGATGTTTGTTTGTAGTAGGACCCACAATGTTATAGGCACTTTCTAGGCTTTCAGGAAGAACTGGAGCTTTCAGTCTCTGGGTGGACAGACAGATAAACAGACAAAGGTCATGGCAGAGGCGCAACAAAAGGATGTGTTGTGCAAACTGAGACTCACTGGTCTGGATTTGACGAAGAGGGTTTAAGGAGGTCGTTTCTTCCCTATTGTGCTTTGCCCTTCACTTGCCTCGAAGTGGGGCTTGTGCCTGCAGCCACAACCATATGGCTCTGCAGTTTCACACTGACCTGCCTCTGGCCCCAACAAGGCAGCTAAAAAAGGGGCATGTAACTGAGTGTAGGAGACTGCAGAATGTGCATGGCTACCCCAACTGGTTTTCCAGCTGCAGGGGGATATATTATAAGGATATTTGAAGAGGTAAGATGCCCACTGAAAGCCAACAGAGCTGGATTCCTACTCATCCTTGGAAAATCCACTCGGTATTTTTGACACCTAAAACCTGATCAAGCTACATCACTGATATTGACTGTGGCATTGCTTAAAAAGAAAAAAAAACCAAACACCAACATGCACAAAACAACAAAAAAAAAGCAGTGCAAGACACTTATATGTATTGGTTTTGTCCATGATGAAATTCAGTTTCCCTTCTCAAGCCCTCTGTAAGACTCTGCCTGTAGGTCTGTTGGTGGGAAATTAAATTAACATTCCTAAACATAAAGGGAGATGCCTAATCCCTTGGCCTTTCATAGCTCACCCTGTCGTTCAATACAACAGTCACTCTCAAAGTTGTATCGGAGAGGTAGATGCAGCCTAGCCTGTTTTGAAAATACAAGTAAGTGGAAAGATGCACACAAAACTACACCAAACTGCTTGGAAAAGTGTTTTAACTGCAAGGAAACAGAGCAGGGGGCAGATCAGCTGCAATGATAAAGAAGTCCAGGAAATATTCCTGAAAGGGTGCAGGTTAATCCCTGTTCAGTTTGCAGTTCTGGTCTCATGTCTGAGCTCTGGTGGTGCAAGGGACAGAACCCTGCTGTGCATCTCCCTTGTGGGGCTGGCCTGACAGCCTTACAGCAGGCTGCCTGGCACAATGTGTTTCATGGGGTCAGTGGATGCTTGTCACCATGTCTGATGTCTCTATGTTTTTTCATCTGCTCGTAGCAGCCCTGAAGTAAGAACTTGGTGTGGTATGTACTGGGGGAATGGAAAGAGTTAAAAATCTTTCTGATGCTAGGTCCACTATTTGTGTGAGCAGGAGCTCTCTATCAGGGCTGGGCTTTGTAATATATTCCATCTATTGATAAGGAGGCAAAATAACATTTCTAAATTGTTCAGGGTGTTTGCAGAATGCCAAGGCACTCCAGTGGCCTTCTATACAGAGCTCTGCCGATGATAAACCATAAGAGATATTCTAGAAGTGCCTATTTGCTTGTGGAAATATCTGAAATACTGGAAAGCTCACATATTTCCCAAGGTAGGCAAAGAGGCTGTTCAGCAAATTTTCCCTCTACTTGAAATGCAGTTTCCAAATCATTTAAAATGTAAGTACCTAATGAAAATATAACATAGTCCCTATGGCTTCTCTCAGCGACATGATCGGTCTCAGGCTCACACAGTATAGCAAATAGCCTTCATATATTATTTTGCACTAGGTGATTTCAGTCTGCAGTTCATTTTGTTTGAACCACACTCCTATAAATGCCTTCAAAGGAGAGCAGGGGGCTGCCCACTGAGGAATAAATGCAGGAACGGAACCTCCTGTGCAAATATTAGTGTTCAGCATCTCCTGTAGCCCCAGCGAATATGTTCATAACACATGTACATTCAAAGGAAAAGGTTATGTGCAGTACATGGACATGTACAGACATGGCTCATGTGTTTCATGTGGAAGCATATTCACTGTCCTAAAGGCTGTGAAAAAAAAAAAAACAAACAAACAAACCAACAACCCAAACCTCATTTTCCTAATATTATTGATGCAAAGGACTGACAAGAAAAAAAAAAAAAAAGAAATAAAAATCAGGTTTACCTAGAAAATAGAGAAAGTTTCATGTAATTCCTGCAGAGCTTATTCAATTTTTTTTTTTTTCTAAGTCTCTATGCAAAGAGGCAGCTCTGTCAGGAAACTGCGTGGAGGCACAAGGCTCTCTGCAAGGGGCCAGAGCTACATTCCTACGCAAGAGGAAGGTGGAAATCCTGCAAAAGGTGAAATAACCTATTAATCAGGAAAGCCATCCCTAAGTCCAACTGAAGGCTTCCTTATTCCCTGAAGGCTGAAGATTAAGGTTTCTTCCAAAATGCTTGGGGTGCAATCTAGCTTTCAGTGATGTTAATAGCAACCTGGTCAGTATTTCCAGTCACCCTAGAATGTTGCAGTTACTGCTTCCTCCCTTTTTTCTTCATCACACTGTAACTGTGTTTAATATTCCAGTGCTGAGGCATTTTAAATTATGTTGTTGGGTTTTTTTTAACTGATTGTATTTAATGTATCACTAGCAGAGCAGCCACCACTATGTGCAGTATTGGGATGCTGAATAAAAGGCAAGATTGATCTTGTGAGACTGTAGCATGCTGTATGTTTACATATGAAAGCAGGTTCAATATGCACTACAGTGTGGAGTCCCCATGATGCCTCTCTTCATTGCTTGTTAGTCCAAGAGCCTTCTCACTTTCTCACAGCTACTCCTTATGCATATGTATATCTCCTCATAATAATGCCATAAGGCTGCTAATCTATTCTCCTTCAAAACCCTCCTTAAAACTCACTTTTTCTGTGGTGGCTGGAAAACATCTGACAATAGCCCAGCAGCTGGTGTGCTGCTACTTATTCTATTCAAGATGATAAATAAGCTGTTATCCCAAATCCTTTATTTTCCTCATCATTGTATCCACCTGTTGTTTTCATCCCATGCTAAAATGGTGAGATCTTTAGAGGAGAAACTGTTGGGTTTTTAAAATATACATACGTGTCACTGTGGCTTGGTTCTCTGAGTGGGGTCTCTTCTTACGTTATGAATCATTACATACATTGTCAAAGCAATTGAATATTCTTTCATGAATGAAACATCCCATATTTCTTCCAAATATCCTGCTACATTTGCATTAGTATCTGCTCTGCCATTGCAAAGCAGTTAAGAAGGCAGAACTGGGAGGGAAGCAGGATGTTATCTTTCTATATTGTGAGGTACCACGACAATTGCTGCACATATGGGATCAGTGGCACTTTCTCAAACCCTTCTCCACTCCCTTTCCTTTTGACCAGATCAAGCCCTCCTCTCTCTGCCCCCAGATTTCCCCCCTGGCTGAAAGATAGGGGGATAGGCAGCCCTGAAGTGCTAGCCACTTCTCTTCCCCAGTCTATGGACAAGTGGCACAGAAGTGGCTTCTCCAGCACAAAGCCTGGTATCCTTGCCAAAAGACTCATGGCAAATTCAGTTTCAAGCAGTACCCAGGCACATGTTTTGAATGCTGTTTTCTTTGAGTTTGGCACTCACATCCTGGAGTAAACATGGCTCAGTCTCAGTTCCATCAAGGTACAACATGCATACAGTCCTGATTCCACTACAAGTCTTGTCAACTTGTATTAGACAATAATTTCTCCCTTCTTGCAGAGTGGACGTTTATTTTACAGTCATTACCATTTCAATGTGGATTTGGGTTTTTTTTGAAATGTCTAAGTCATGGTTTTGTATTCTTAGGTGAGGCTTTCAGCTTTCAGTTCTCCACAAAAGAACTTTCTAGTCCGGCTCTCTGCAGAGAAGAGTTTGAAATTGCCACTTCTGAGGGAAGCCAGCAAGTACAAGAAGCCACATGCTATTATTGTGTTTATTAAAACAGGGTTGCCTTCAGCCTATCCCATATATCAACCTCAATGTACTCTCGTGCTTGAAAATGCTAGAAGAGTGAAATATTGTTGGTTTTTTCCCCCCTCATGACACTATTTTATTTGTAGAATCTGCAATTCTTACTCAGCTGTTAAAACACAAACTATGGTGTATCTTCGATGCTCTAGGGGTAACAACCATTGTGGTAAGCAGTTACAATCAAACAGTTTGGAAAGGAGGTTTGTCTTCAGTCTGGAGTGTACAATTGTCTTGTAGAAACGTTTGTGAAGAGTCAACTATAAAAGCTGTTTTAAAATTGAAGATGTGGGGGATTTTGCACTTATCCAATCTGGAATTTGAAAGTACACAGATTGTGTGACTTTCGTGACTAGTCATAAAGGAACAAAATATCCCAAATTTCATATCAGTGAGCCATCAGCACAATCCAAGAATAAACAGATATTTTTTAATCTGAAGGAGAAACAATCATGAGAAAACGGCAAAATTTTAGTACACACAGGCTGAAATCATTAACTACATAACTTGTAAATGACTTACTCGTCTTAGGATGGCATCTATAAGATTGAGGATACATTCACAAAGTGTCCAAAAGGAAAAAGAAAACCCCTTCTTTCTGCCTTTTAAGCCATTATAAACTGGGAAACTCTGGAGTGTTCTGCTGCAATGCACGCTACAAAGTAAATCCTTCTGTTCAATCCAGTAGGATCAAGGCTGTTAAGAAGCTCATTTGGACTTTAAATGCATTGACTCAATAGGGAAGATGGAGACAAATTTTATGGGCAGGACTCAGTGGACCAGGAATGCCTGGTGATGCTTCTGCAGAGGTGAAATAGAACCATTTTTTCTATGTCATTTCAATGGCCAAGGTGCGGATGCTGATGTATCCCTTAGGGCCTTCAACAAAGCTTTTTTTCCAGGTGTTTTGTGCTGAAGGCCACAAATCCCATGAACAGCATTGAGTAGAACTGAGTTCTTTGCTGTGGAAATTCTCCTCTCAGACTTTCATTTTGCTAAAGGCTTTGTAATGGTCATTCACTTCAACCATACCTTTTCTTTAAGGCTTTCCCTGTGTCTACCTCTGCATACAGCTAATCAGTCATGGGAGAAGGAGCTCTGTAAGAGTGCTTTGTAGGGCTGTTTGGACTGACCTTGCCACCTTCTTTTCTCATTTCTTCTTTTCCCACTCTTTCTACCCTTGCTTGTTTTTCACCATCTCCTAGATTCCTGGTCTACCTTCCTGAGCCTTGTCCAGCTGCTCTACCTTGGTCTGTCCTCTCCTTATTTTCATTTTGAGCCCTCAAACTAAGGCCAGTTTTCAACAGGAGTGACTATGGCACGACCTGGCAAAGCCCACAGAGTTCCCCCCCTTCTTACCTCTTCTGCTGCTCAAGATGTGCGTGGGAGAAACAGCTGACTACTCACATTTGAGTAAACAGGACAGGACTCAAAGTGACCTTAGGAGATGCTCTGTACTTTCTTGGATAATTTGTGCCACAGCTATGCTTAACAGCCTGCAAAATGGGCAGTGTAACTGGAAGACTGAAGAGGGGACCTGAGTGATTATTATGGAGTGACTGAAACCACAACCTCCAAATGCAATGTATTAATAACCCTATCAAGAATAATCTGTAATAGGTTTGTAAGCTACCAAGAAGTAGCGAAGAGAAGGTTGTGTGTGTGCATGCAAATTATCAATGCTGTCAGTGTACATATATTGAACCAACATGTACCAAGACAACCATTACCACTGATGGGAAGCTCTGTGTAAGCACAGAGGCATGAAATAGCTTGTGGTCAGTGTAAAAGAAACAACACTTACCAAAGCAGAAAAGACTGCTATTTGTTGCATGATAATGACCTCTGGGTTCTTGGAGCCTTACACAAAGTCAAAAATGGAGGTGACATGCTGGGTGGAGCTCACAAAACCCAAGCCATCCAAGGGGCAGGAGCCTGGCAAGAGGTGAAGTTAGTAAGAAGATATTTCTATGGTGATCATCCCATTTCTTGGTGTGCACAGCAGGTCAGCAATGAATGGATAGCTATTTGGAAGTGTGTTCTTGTCTTGGGAGCTTGTGCCATGCAAAAGGAACAATGTTCTCTGCAGAGGAGGTCATGGAATGCTTACCAAAATGTTATTGTTAGGGTTGTTATATTATGATAAGGCAGTATGAGGGTTCAGGACTGCTAGCAGGCAATCAGCACTAGAACAAGAGGACACAGTCTCAAGCTGTGCCAGGGGAAGTTTAGGGTCGAGGTGAGGAGAAAGTTCTTCACTGAGAGAGTTGTTAGCCATTGGAATGGGCTGCCCAGGGAGGTGGTGGAGTCATCATCCCTGGAGGGGTTCAAGAGGGGATTGGACGTGGCACTTGGTGCCATGGTTTAGTCATGAGGTCTATGGTGACGGGTTGGACTTGATAGTCTTTGAGGTCTCTTCCAACCTTGCTGATTCTGTAATTAGTGGTTACTGTTGCTTGAAGGAAAGATGGGTGATAGTAAGACCTGTTTATTACAAAGAATTTTATAATGCAATATCTTTTTTTTGGTGTGTGTGTGTGCTTTGCCAGAAACACTACCAGGACATCCACTTCAAAGGAATAGTTTGTCTAGGTTTAAATTATACTTGAGGCCAATTCCACAGCTATGCAGTGATATTAAGTAGCACAATGACATGTTATATGCAAACCCTTGTGTTTTTAGAAACACAAAGGAAATTCTGCAGATTTAAGTCCAGCAAAACAGTTATTCAATTAATCAGCAACACTTCTTTTAGAAAGCCCCATGCTGAAACTGGAGGCACGAAAATCCTACCTCGTACTTAGATGCTGTTCAACTAATTTACCTTGTCTTTTTTATTTTTTTTTTTTTTTGAAAGGAAAGAGGGGGAAAAGAGGCAAAACAAAATAATCTTGTGCCAGCAGGAAAAAAAAAGAGAAAAGAAAAAAGAAAAAAAAGAGCTTTCTGTCAGCTGTGGCACGTTTAAACAGCCTAAATATTTCATCAGACACTGCACTTCAGTGTTTTAAATAAGATTTAATAAATAGGTGCATGTTCAGACTTGTACAGCCCTACTTTTGTCTGTAGTTGGCAATGTGCTGCTGTATGTGTTTGACTGCACAGTTAAGAATTTTAATTACTTACCTGTTCCATACAGACACTTTTACTGTTTATTAAAAAATAATACCGTAGCCATAGCACAGGAAATCTTCCACATGCTGGAGAGTTGCAATGTTGTCCATAGTAAGCCCCCATTTTCTGAGTGTACCCCCACAGTCCTCTTGTCTCCTACTTCTAATGTCCAGTCTCTACAATCCCCCCAGATCTGAGAAGTTGACAGAATCACTGAGGCTGGAATAGACCTCTGAGATTATCAAGTCCAGCCTCTGACCTAACACCACCACACTGACTAGACCATGTCACTATGTGTCACATCCAATCTTTCCTTAAACATCCCCAGGGACAGCAACTCCACCACCTCCCTGGGCAGTCCATACCAGTGTCTAATTACCCTTTCTGTGAGGAAGTGCTTCCTAACATCCAACCTAAACCTCCCCTGGCACAGCTTCAGGACATGTCCTCTGGTCTTGTCACAAGTTGTCTGGGAGAAGAGCCTCAATCCCACCTTACTATAATTTCCCTTCAGGTAGTTGTAGAGTGTGATAAGGTCCCCCCTGAGCTTCCTCTTCTCCAGGCTAAACAACCCCAACTCCCTCAGCCTCTCCTCATAAGACTTTCCCTTCAGTCCCTTCACCAGTCTCATTGCTCTCCCTGGGACCCACTCCAGCATCTCAATACCTTTCTTGAAGTGAGTGGCCCAGAAGTGCACGCAGTACTTGAGGTGAGGCTTCACCAGTGTTGAGTACAGGGGCAGAATTCCATCCCTAGTCCTGCTGGCCACACTATTCCTGATACAAACCATGTTGCCATTGGCCTTCTGCGCCACCTGGCCTAGCTTCAAATAGATGCCTAATTTTTAGTTATGTGAGATGAATGCCATCATACAGGCACATTGGCAAAGCTGGCTGTAGACAGATGCCAATCCTTATGTCCCCACTCCAAGCTGACCAGTCTTGAGGCACCTCTGCAACCTGTACCATATACGGCACTTCTAAGTCAGTTGCAATTTCACTTTGCCTTGCAGATTGTGTGAAAATACCGAAGACATGGTTTATGATTAGTCAGTTTTAAGTGGTCTTCAAATTTTTCCAGTGACCCTGATTCTAGGATGAAGTTTAGAATGCCTAGGGCTGCAGTGTGCTTACATGTGCGCTCATTAAAAAGCTCCAGCTGACTGTATATAAAATGTCAATACCTATATGTTTTGGTGCTCCAGCCTTCATCAGCTTGTATGTGTGAAGAACAGCAGAGCAGCACAAGAACATCCTATTAATTTTCAAAGCATGGCTTCTAAATCTTGTAACTTCCTGGTAAAAAATAAGAAGCTGCTTCTCTGAACGAGAGAGTGGGAGGGAGGAAATGTTCTTATTTGCATCCTTTGTTCATTCTTTCATGGGAGTGCTTTCTCTTCCTTCCTCTTCCTTTTCTCACATTTGCTGCCCACCTTTATACTTGTTAACTAGTCAGAGAAAGATATTGATATCCCGTTGGCCTCCTAGCTGCTTGCTTGATTTGCCAGACTACTTCAATATGCTCTAACACATTTGAGAGAGACAGACTTTTCTTCACATTTTAAAAATGTTTATATCATGTTTTCTGTACTGAAGCTTTTACAGTAGAAATAGCATTTAAGTAATTCAATTAGTAAGTAGTAAATATTGCCTTTTTCTCCAAACCCCCAGGATGCTGGTGGCCATTTCTACCCTACCTTCTGGTCCACCTCCTCGTTTAAGAAGAACAGAGTGAGCAGGGCAAAAATCCTTGGGGGGAACAAGAAATCTCACTGGTCATTTTGAATAATTTTTCATGAGAACTGTGAGAACTTGTCATCATTAAAGAACTCTATTTTCCCTAATAGGAGATAAAAGTGAAAAACCAAACAACCAAACCCCAAACCAACAACTACAACAGCAAACAAACAAGACCCAAACTGAACTGTATTTTTGTGACAATTGTTTTTAGTACTTTGCAGGTTAAAGACAGAATTCCTCAGAAAAAAATACACCCACTAGAACTCAATACTGTTAACCACAATGATTACATCTGTCCACAAATTAAACACCTCACATAGATTATGAGACTCCCGCACTGGCTAGTGGGAAGGGATACATAATCCTACTTACATTCACTTCCAGGATCCTCAACTACCTCAAGTAAGTATTACCCTTTCAAAATGTTTCCTTTTCCTTGGCTATAAAGGAAGTTTAAAGAACTGTTTTATATAGTAACTTGTAGCCTTGGGGAAATTCCTGGGGGCAGCCTTTGCCCAGCTGTTTTATATCCCCCAGCTCACGTATGTGAAGTGAGCTACCGCTGTGTGTCCAGACTAAAGGTACTAAATACTAAAGGTACTAAATACACACAATGCACATTGCATGTTGGAGGACTGCTTTCCTAACTCTGGCCAGTGTGGCTTTACAGGTAAAAGTTGCTACTTTTAATACCTTTCCTTCCTTAGCTGACAGCTTGATTGCTATGACTAAAAGCTACATGCAACAAAATACAGGACGCAAACATCAGAAAAACAAACCAAAAGGAGATATTTTACTAGGTATCTTATATGCTACTTTTGCTGTAGGAGTTCTTTGATTTTGAACAGTACTTTTCAGAACAAAGTAATCCTTCAAAACATTTTGACTTAATAGAGATGTACTATTCCTAGAAGTGGTTTGCTAACTTAAAGCACTATTTAAATGCTTAATTATTGTTCCTGCATGACATAGGAAAGTGGCCTTTCCTCTAACAATTCATCAAGGACAGTTATTGCAAATGCACCTTGCTTATAACTCTGAGCTACTTACAATACAAAAATGAAGTCATGTCTAAGTCCAGTTCATTCTTCTCAATCTCTTTTCTATGAAATTGCTGAAGGATAAATATCAATGCTGGGCCACCTGTTGTCTCTGATCGCCATCTCTTCCTTCTCCAGTCAGAGCTAGAGTGGGATGCAGTGGATTTTATATTGATATTTTTTGGTGTTTTTATTTTTTTAATAGTTTATGTCAGTGCATGGAATTGTACAGCCTCTCCACATGCATCAACCAGTGTGGCGTTAGCACCATAGGGCTTCTTCTGTTAGGCATGAGAATGGCTGTGGATCCATCTCCCGGACAGAATGTCACTCAGGAAAGGGGTTTCTTTCTTTGGGTTTAGACTGCCTAGTTCAATCTCTGTGAATGGCTAAATCCTCAGTTATCAAAAAGAAAAAAAAAATCACTAACCAAAACCCACAAAACCAACTAACCAACCAACCAACCAAAAACCTTGACAACTCCCCCAAAGCAACAACAAACCGAGCAAAGCAACTTACTTTAAAATATGGAAATGTAATGTCCTGACTTTCTTGTTGGCAGAAGAGTGAGGAATAGAAATTTGTCAAATTCAAGCTGTCTTTACCAATAGTTGTAGATTGCTTTACATTGTGTAAGTAATCACTATTAACCTAAAAAGCTTGGTCCAGTTTACTCCTCCCTTCCCAGTAGCATCACCCTGTGAAGAACAGAGGTAGCCCAATCACCCAACCAATTCCTAGCTCTCCAGCGCTGATATCTGCAACTCAGCAGAGTCTATCCCTGGTCCTTATGTCACAGTGAAAACATTTTTCTGTGAGGTTTCCATCTTGTTAATAAAAGGTGATTTTGCTAAAGCACTTAGGGCTGATTTATAAGAGACTTTTCAATAAAATTTGGCTTGTATCATATGAAGATATGATTTGAAATGCCAGTGGGTGGGATTTATTTTCAGCTTTCCTTGTTGTACCATTTGCCTTAAGAGGCCTAGCGTTAAGGTGTCAGAGATATTTCTTCACTTTGCTTTTCTCTTCCAGGACATTAAAGGGCACTTTCAAGTTAAACTTTTTGCAAGACTATGTGAAAATGAGAGTGTCTGATGTCTGGTGTAGGTGAGTTGACCAAAGAGATTGTAAGGCTTCAAATTTATCTTTTTGTTCTGAAAGAGCAGAAGTCAGATCTGGCAATTAGAGTGAATTATGGTTCTGTTCCCAAACCATCTTTTCACCCTATACACAAAACCCCCCTATGTTTATGTTTGCCACTGGTGTTTGGTGGAGATGAATGTTTCTTTAGTCTTTGTTTGCTTATGGGAAGCTTAAGGCTTATGCAAAGATTGGCACCTAAGTATAAAATAGTTTCCTGCACAGCAATAGCTCAAGGTTTTGAAGAGAGGTCAGCTTTTAGGCTTTACTTTAATTGTTGCTCTTGTAATCCCAAGATGCTGAATGTTTTTTTTAATGCAGACATGGGCTGAGTAGACAAAACTTAGAAAACCCTTGGCTAAGTAGGGTGCTAAGCTTCTGAATGTTTTCACAAGACACCTCAGGGAATGTGGAGCTACAGTAGCTTTTAGCCACTTCGGTTTTGTGAAAATTTGGTATTGTAAAACCTTTCTCCTGCTATTGAGGTTGAAGATCTCATTGTTGGGGATTAGTGTGACAATGGAGCAGAGTTACTACTGGGATCCTAAAAAGCAGTGTCTCTTCTAAGGGAAATTTACAGCTGAGTTCCTTGAACTATAAAGAAGAGTGCAGGTTTTAAATGTCAACTCTGAAGGCAACAAAAACAATTAGATGGAAATTCTGGTTAATGTTAAAGCTTAACTAATTGATTCCTTGTTTTCCAACCTGCCTTTCCTTCTGAAACAAATGTCAGAGGTACAAAGTCCTTCCTTTTCTTCTTTTGTGCCTTTATTAAAAATATAAAACTTTGTTCTAAGCTTTATTGAAGATGTAACTCCATCCCTTAACAGATATACTTACAAAATCATCACAATAAATTCATTTAAATGAAATTTTCACCATACAGTTGGCGTGTTAAAAAGGGATCTTTATTAGCCAGCTTCACAAGCTGCTGACTCACTGCTGATGTATTTCAACACCGACCTCCTCTCTTTCCCTCTAAAGCCAAATTACTTCGGTAGTGGCTAAATTCAGCTGAAATATCAGATGGATATCGGGTTGGTTGCATTTCCCGCTCACATCACTCTGCAAGTTGCTGGCAGATCTCAGCACAAGGACATTCTGCACCTTTCACTGATCTGTTATGGCAGTGAACCAAATCAATCTGTTTACTTTTTTTCTAATAAACTTTATTATTGGTTGGTAACATTGCCTCTCTTCTGAAACTCTGGCCGTCATCCTTAACTTAGGATGAATTTCAACCGATTCTATTTATGTGTATATTCTTAATGATGCCTTTTCAAGAAGTACCAATATCCGAATTTTTAACAGCAGTTTTATCTATGAGGTCCTTCTCTAGTATCTGACTACAGAAAAGATTTATGAAAGGTAGCCATTACACCTGCCTTGTATTTCTAACTCCCCTGAATTTTGGGGATTAGATTGTCTGAACAAAGTAAATAGAAATCCTTCTAGGCTCACTGGTCTGAGGTATAGGTTTGGCCCCTGATCTCAGCTACTAAAATCGAGGATCAAATAGCTCAGGAGAATGCCTCTGCCTTTATTCTCTGGCCAAGGTTGATGTCAAGAGATGTAAGAATTAAACTGAGTTCACTCTTCAAGGGAAGTAGTAACTTCCGTCTTCAAATGAACCTTCCGATGTGACATGTTGTGGAGCTACAGGTTATTGCTGAGCCCCTAGGGTCTCACTGGCTACACTATTTATCTCTTTTAACTTCTGATATTTTACTCTGCTTATAAGGATAAACTAACTGAAGAAAGGCAGCAGTGTAGATTTGAAAATGAACAGGATACAAGCAAGTAAATCCACTGTGCTCTATTGCAGTACTGGTGCAGTGAGGGTTGCACCACGTTCTCATGACTGAGGTACCAGCAAAAATAGGGCACTCAACACCATCTTATCACCTCAAAATGGGGTACAGGCAGCTGTATTGAGTGTTTTGATGCCTGACTTCAGGCATCTACCTAAGGCCCCATTTGCAGAAAATAAGATTCCTCCTGGACAGGCACCTACAGTTTTGATCATCCCATAGTCTTCTAACATTAGCGCCTATGTGCTCTTAAGTAGCCATAGAACTTTCTTTACAAGCCAAGCAGTTCTCACTACAGCCTCAGGAACAGGGTCAGCATTTCAGGGGGCAATCGTATTTGCTATCCTACTATGCAAACTACTAGGAAATTAACAGATGTCAGCCTAGAGATGGGTATCTATATCAGGTTTAGGCTAGAAATTACATTTCTGAGGCTGCCTAGAAGTATCTCATCAGAGTGTTATGAATAATGTATAGCACTTTTTGCCACTGGTGAGGCAGCGCTAGCTGAATTAATCCACTCATATTTCTTTATCTATATAAAAAGCCTTAGCTTCTTTTCAGCCTTTATTCTTGCTGTAGTGCAGCAGGTATTTGAGTAAAGTCAGTGATTTTTCTTCCTGTCTGCTTTAGAAAACAATACTCATAGGCTCTTTCTTTGACTTAAACACATTCATTCTTCCTAAAGCTTTTAAAAGAACCAGAGCTTTCAAGATCAAAGATATTAATACAACACCTGTACTAACACTATTTTCAGTCATTATTGACCATTCTTTGTGATATTGTTTTATGCAGGTGCCTTTCCACTGAGCTCTTTAGAATGTGAAGGAATATAGAAAATAAGCATACAGAGCATCTGTGTATCTTTTTATCACACTTTAAAAAGCAGAGCTCGTTGACAAATGGAAAGAAAAAAAAGCACATCAATATAATCACTTCACTCCTCTGCTTCTTGCTATCCAAAGTATTAGAGAATCTTCAGATGGTCGTTCACATGATCATGAAATCACTGTGTATTCTGTAGAATTCATGGATGTGAGCCAGGAATGAATATTTACAAGTGGTAGGCAAACTGTTTCACTTGATAATAATTTTTTATTACCTCTTTTTAAATAATGGAAGTTGTCTTGCCAGGGAACAGAAACAATTCCACGTCTTAGATTACCCACCTAGTTCAGCCTGAAGAGCAGCTGGTGAATACTTCCAGAAAGTAAGTGAGACAGAACTTGTGGAACTTAAATTGTTCTCAAAAAGTACTTTACAAACACTTACAAATATCGAATCAGAAATAGATGTGAGCTGTCTAGTGATCAAGAAACAATATAAAGGGAAACAGAGAGAAACAAGCACACAGTAACTGCTGACATTTATGTTACATTTAAAGTCTGTCCACTTGTCCTGTTATATTTCTTCTTTAGTATTTACCAGACAGGAACTGGACATATTTCAAGTATAGAAGCAAATACATTAGAAGAATGGCTGTACTCTGAAGTAAAGGATAGCTGAATTCAGTGACAATTGTATCAAGACTTAAAGAACAAAACAAAACAAAACCATTGTGTTGTGCAAATGAATTTACATTTATTTGTTTCTTTACTTGGAAATGTGCATTTCCCTTCAGGAGAGGATGAAAATGTGGGCTTTTATGACTTTAATCTGAAGCAGCTGTTTGTAGTGCAATATTTGTATGAGTTTCAATACTGTATTTCTTTAATTTTTTATTTTCTTCCCCCCCCGCCCAGGACAGTACTTCTTTTAAAGGAAAAGGGAGATGACAGAATAATCTAGTCCCAGAATGAGTGCTCAGATACCAGGTACTATATGTGAAAACTGAATATTCATAACCATGTGCTTGAAGGCGAACAGACTGCAGACCAGTTAGAGATAAAACACTCATCAGAAAACAGTGTGATGCAGGTTCCTTCCTGGTGATACATTCATGAACAGGTATTTAACAAACAGCAATACAAAGCTATTGTACACGTAACTGTTGTATAAAATGTGGGTGTTTCAAAGTTTTGTTTTATTTATTTAATTTTACTTTCATTTGCCTGCTTGCAATGTGGCCCTTTGTGAAGCCGCGACATTTTGTGGCAGTTCTGTATTATCAGTAGCTGAACTCAGTAGGAAAACCAGTGTAACTGAAACATATTGCAGTCCCTGAAGCCTGTGGAAACAGTGCTGGGAACTGCAGAGAGATAGGAGAGAGATGTTCCCACAGTGTGAGATCTGGGGCTCTGCTGCCAGTGCTGTGCACCTAAAGAACTCCAGACATTAGAAATGCATGAATCCTTCCAAAAGAGGGCAGAAGCAGCATTTAGAGAGTCCCCCTGACAAATACCTTACCTTCACCCAGTTGCAGCCGTCTGTCTCCTGGCATTTCAGAACACAAACTCTTCAATACAAACTGTAAGAACCAGCCAGGAAACTTCACAAGCACTGCAACACCTACATGACACTGCAGACTGCAAAATGTGTCAAAATCCTAAATGCAAATAGTTTTAATGACACCAAGCTCCAGGAGGTAAAGTACAGACTGCAAAATGGGTGGAATGCCAAAGGTTATCTTCAGTCCCCAACATTCATATTGGCTTATTATGGTTACAGTTTGAATGGTTTCATACTAGTTTGAGAAAAAGTCTGAGGAAGTGTGTGAGCTTGTGGGTAGCCCCTAGATAAAAGTTAGAGCAACAGAGAAGTAGTGGCCAGAAAGTTATGATGTTGTGCAGCCACATGTAACCGATGTGAAATATTTCAGATATTCCAGGAAAAAGATCAGACTCAATGTGTCACTTTACCCCAAGGCAGTGAAATCATTAAATAAAAGGCAGAAAGGGACCACAGAAGGTAATTTAGTCCAGCACCCTGCCCTAAGGCAGGAACATGTCTACCTGCGTCATTCCCGACAGATGTTTGTCCAACCTGCCCTAAAAAACTTACCCATGATCGTGTCTGCCAAGTACCCAGCCAGACTTTCTTGCATGTTTGACAGTGCTTGTGTAGCCTGTCAAACCTACCAAGTCTCATTGAACTGACAGTTGAAGAAAATAAGGGAGAAATATCTATATCTATCCTTACTTTATAAGAAAAAAAAAAAAGCATTTAATTTTATATTACTGTCTCACTGGGAAAGTCTCAAATTCTCATTCTAGTCATCTGGCTGCTTTTTCATGCACTGTTTAGGTAAAACATATGTAGTGTGATCTGCAGGCCATCAAAACTGGGCCATGGCAAGTAAATACAGAAGTACATTTATATGGAAGAATATTGTGGGCACTATTAGAAATTCTGAGCCTGATTTGGAAGACTTTGCCAATATTTACATCCATATTTTAAAGATTTGCCTTCATGCAGCTGACAGATTGAGAGAACAATGTGCCACTTCACCCAAATGTGTGTTACATAAACTCCCTTCCAAGACACAGCCTGATATGCCTTTTCAAAGTCTTTCACCAAAAATGTGTAAGAATAGTTAGCCTAAAGCTTTGTGACTTGTAGCCATTTGAGGGTTGATTCAGTCTAGGCCTTAGAAAAGACTCACTGAGCTGATATGAGGACTTGACCTTGTGTAAACTGATCTGTAGGTTGGAAAATTTGGGGTGGTCAAAAATACTGATCAGTTCTGAAGCAGAATGAAAACTTTCAACTGATTAAAAACCAAATCAGTTTAAATATTTTGGCTGATTTCTGGATTTTGATCTTGATTAATTTCTATAAATGGAACTGAGGCAAATTAATAATTAACAGTAATTTTCTTTTAAGGTGCCTGATGCCATACTGTGGGGGATTTTTCAGGATTGCTAGCCTTAACATTCACAAGGATAATCCTTGTGGTCCCTTCCAACCCTGACTGATTCTGTGATTCTATGATTCTGTCTACAGAATAAATCCAAGCCTACTTTCACACTCACTAGGATCAGGCATTGCCCCTCTTTTACTTCTTTTATTGATACATTGTCAAGTCATACTTTTATCAGTATTTTGCTATGAAACTCCTCTTACCTACTGATTGAAGAGCTAGGCAATCATTTTCCTCTTACTAGCAGTAACTGTGGAAAAGACTATGCAGAAGTTAATGGTTTATTTTAAAGAGATTTTATTAACTTGTTTTTCTGCTGGCAAGCAAGCCAGGTTTTCCTTCTAACCTGAGGAAAAGGTTGAACAAAGAGAGCATGTGGGCAGCCTCTGGATGTGGCAGGACAGGCCTGGGATCAGCTGTTTTGCGTGTAGGAGTGAGTTGCCACGTGAACAACATTTTCAGTCTCACCACAAGGTGTTCATTGTCCAGGTAATTTTTTAATGTTTGGATAGATTATGTCTAAAAAGACAGAGGATGCAATTTGTGAAATCTAATGAAAGACCTTATGCTGATATGGGACAGAGAAGCTGAGAAGACATAGTCTCCTAGATTGTGTAGGAGAATGGAAATAGAAGAAAAATGGTGGCACTGAAATTCACGCATGCTTTTCTCCAAGCAGCTCTAGTATTTTGCAAACATATGGTGACAGATCCTCAGACCACCTAAGCAATTTACAAGGTGAAGGTATAGTGGCAGTTTTCTATCGTTACTGCTGACTTTTTGGCTTCTTATAAAATGCTAGTTGCCAACAGCAAGTCTTTCATACATGTCTGTGTTTCTGGAGCATGCTCAGGAACCTGTCTTGAAATAAGACAATGAGAGATTACCCTTCCTGTCCATGCATCAATAAACTGCTGTCTGAGAGCTTGTGTGAATGGGCGATGGATGGATGGATGAATGGGCAGATGAAAAAGTATTTATGTTCAGGTTTGGTTGTGCACTTTCTTCATTTTGGCAGCCTGCTCTGGCTATGAACTCTGGTCCAGACCATGACCCTTATTGAAAGGGATGTGAAAAGCAGAGTTAAGGCATATAGTCACAAAGAGGGATGCCAGGAAACAGAACAATATAAAAACCAGGAGAATGAGGAAAAAAAGAATATGAAGGCTGGAAATACAAGTATGAATCCCTAAGAAAACCTCCACTGTCCAGGATTATGTTAAAATTACATCCTATGAATAGCTCCTGAACACTCAGAAAGTTGCTTTTTTGTAAATGAGCAGCTACTATGTTCTGTTCCAAAGTCCAAATTTCATCCCATAGCCTTGCATAGTTCCTACTGTATATTTAATCCTATATATATATGTAACAGGCTTGATAGAAAATGGGTCAACGGTACTTAAGATAAGTAATACTTTAATCAATTTTAACGTAACTTCTGGTGGATAGTGACTGAGGATAACATACTGCCTTCACTAATTCCATTTAAAGTAGTAGGGGCATAAAAAAAAAAAAATTGTATTGTAAAAATTACTCAGGGGACACAAATTATCTGCTTTATATTCCCATAGAAGCTATAACATCCAGCAGGATGCGTCTAGGGACATGCAATAAATTCAGTATCTAATATGATTATTATTGATATACAATGTACATGTAAATCCAACCTTCTTCAGTTCTATCAGGAGGAATTATTAACATGTAATGGATCTGATGACACAGATGACCTTAATGATAAGTTTTGACTGAACTTTTCATGCATTTTAAGCTTAATAGATTTTTACTTCAAAGAGATATCCACTCATCTACAGCCTTCAGAAGCTCTTCATATATAGTTGAGGGCAAAGCACGCAAAGCACAGTTGTTGGAAACAGTATGTTAAAAAGACTAAAATTTGTATCATGACAGTGCTTCCAAAATAGAAATCACACATTACTTTTTAATCTAGACCATCCTGTGCAAGACACAAGCACTAAAACCAAATCTGGAGCATGTACCTCTCTGTAACACTATGTCATTTTATACAGAATTGACGTGAAGGCAACAATAGCTTAATTGTATATTTGGCTTAGGACTATTCTTGGAAGAGTAAAATTCTGGGGGAAAGAAGTCATATTTTCAAGGTGATTGTTAGAAGATGATGATTAGTACCAGGCACTGAGTAGCTGACAATCAACAGAAAATCGAAAGAAGAATACAAATGGTGTCCTGGACGTGGAAGCAGGAGAAGCTCAAGTTAGAGCACAGAAGAATTCTTGGCTTTCCATATGGTGTAAGGCAGCACACAATCTTGTAATAAAGTCCCACAATCTTGTAATAAAGTCCCACAATCTTGCAAAGTTCAGATTAATCTATAAAGTCTGACAAAATGTAGAAGTTCTCACTTGTTGATAAAAAGGTCATGCACCAGGTACTTGCTAAATGAGGTGATAAATAATCATCAAATCTGATACAGTGATCTCAAGCTATGATGGGAAAAAAAAAAAGACATTTGGGAAAGGAAGTTATACAGAGATGTTGTGAGATGTGCCAGGTGGAAAGCCTTCTTTCTCCGTCACTTTTCCTATAATCCTTTCAAGCCACCACTTCCACGGACCATCTGCTTGACGTGTAGTGTTCAGTGGTCTCCTTGTTCTCTTTTGGTGTGCACTCAAGAGGGATTCACATGTGAGGAGCCCTCAGGCCACCCTGGAAGCAGCTCTAGGAGACAAGTATTAGATTTTCCTTGCTTATTCAAGAAGTTACCCAAAGATATGCTGAGTTGTTTGATCACTGTGGGTTAGAAGGCACAAGGGAAAGCAAAACAGCACATACAACACTGAGAATGTTAGTGCTTTCATAAGGTGTACAAGTTTATTTCAAGGTGTTCTTCAGTAAAGTCCTTTTTATCACCCCAAGTGATGGCTATCTGCCATCCATTTCACCCAGGATGGAGCAGGGATGCTTCCCTCTGGGATCAGAACACTGTAGGAAACTAGATAATGCCTGAGTTGCTATTGCATATTCACTCCTGGAGCATCAGTGCCCCACTAGATACAATACAATACAATACAATACAATACAATACAATACAATACAATACAATACAATACACCAGGTTGGAAGAGACCTTCAAGATCATCGCGTCCAACCCATCAAACAGTCCAACCCACCCAACAACTAGACCATACAGCCAAGCACCCCATCAAGTCTTCTCCTGAACACCTCCAGTGAAGGTGACTCCACCACCTCCACGGGTAGCCCATTCCAATGGCCAATCACTCTCTCCGTGTAGAACTTCTTCCTAACATCCAGCCTAAACCTGCCCTGGCGCAGCCTGAGACTGTGTCCTCTTGTTCTGGTGGTGGCTGCCTGGGAGAAGAGGCCAACCTGGACTGGAGTGCAGGTGTGGAGATTCAGAACCAGAGGTGTAACAGGTTTATGGTGAGCAGTGCATGGAGGAACAGAGGTTTGGAGATTATGGCAAAGTGGTGGGACCCTGGTGGCAACTGCCCACCTCCTGCTATTGTTTTAATTACTGCCCACAGATCTGGCCTTAATCAATCCCTTTGATATGAGAAACACTTTCCAAAACGACAGAAAGAGATGGTCTTTACCCTGAGGTAAACTTTCCCTTAGCAAAGTCTTTTTCTGCACTCGACTAACTTTAACTGGCTCAGTGCAATGGCTCATGTGCTTACAGTCAATCAGGTGCTTAAGCACTTCACTTAATCAGTGCCTGGGGCAACGAGGGTGAATAGAAAGCTGTTGCCCCATAGGAACCAGTCTCTTTTCTGTAACAAAGGCAGGAAATTTCACTTCTAAAAAACGAAAAGAGAAAAAAGTAAGGAACACTATAATCTACATATCTGCAGAAACTTTCTTCTGGCCTAGTCATGAGTGCATCTTTGACATGTTGCCACTGAGGCTGCAGGGTAAGTCCATCCAGGCACAGCGTAAACACAGCAGATATCTAGTGGGCATACAGTAGCCCCATAAAATATCCAGAACAAAGTGTTCCCCCACCATCCTTCACTTCAGGTGGACTTTGAGATTTTAAACTGTTAATCAGCTTTGCAAAGCTCTTATCATTTGACTTCTCACCCCTTCCCTTTGACAGGAGGAAACTGGCTTTTTCCTTTACCTATCTTCTGCACACCATCACTGTTTTATATGTGGTGTAGTTGAGAGAAAGGTCTGGGTAGAACCTGTACACAGCAGGGAGCAAATGAGGTCCCTGGCTAGCAGTGATGCTTTTGGAGCACCACTAGTATGTTCTGTTCTAGAGAGTTCCCAGCAACCTGAAAATTGGAGTTTGTTTTTGTACAAGGCAAGACTTTTCACTAAATTCAGACAGTAGAACTACAGACATTACTGACTCCTGGATATTACTGGAATGTACAAGGCTATGTTAGGCATTGTGTAACTAAGCTGCACAACCATTTCATCTTCACAGTGTTTTCAGTTCAAGGCTGGTGATGATTGTGCACGACTGGTCTGCAAGAAATTGTAAAGGCCCGTGAAACGTATAGACATTACCAATGTACAGGTAAGATGTATGGACAGATAAAAGCTACTTCATTACCAAGACATTGCTGTTAAAATGATTTTGCTAGATTTGGGTTAGTCCCATCTAGAAAAGATTTTCCTCCTGCTAGTGAATCTGCTGTTAAACATAGCATTGCCATAAGTAATGACTGTTTATAGTATTGGCTGGCAGTGACACCTCTAAGAGCTCAAGCAATATAACTAATAAAAAGGTGATGAATTAACCTCCTTTTACTTTCAGTGGAGTTATCTCAGAGATAACTTTGACCCCAGTGCCTTTTGTTGGCTTGACTCATTACAGAACGTTTTTTACTTGTCATACACCCATGTCTTTACAGAAAGTGCTTCATAAAAATCAAATGAAGGAGAACTTTGATTTTTATACATAACTGTTTATTTATTGGAGATGAAATAGCCCCATTTATAATTCTCTCAAAGTATCAGTTTAGCAAATTATGAATTTATGTTTATGTATTTCACCTACATATGAAATAAAGTCTTTTGATAGAACTGTTTTGGCATAGGGCAGTGATACTGTTATGCGTCCCACTATCCACCACCTCATCCTCACCCCCATGCTGATCTGCAGGCTTTGAGGCTGCTGTTTTAGTTTAAGGTAAGCTAAGAACCTTTTTCCATTGATCTTTTTATTCCACACCCACAAAAGAAAATGCTAGAACGTTGCTACTGATTTTTTCCCCCCAATATGTGGTCATTATAAGCAAAAAAAAAAAAAAAAAAGAAGCTCACACTTCTACCTTTTAATTGGGCATTTAGCAGGACAATGTTTGAAAGCAATTAATGGGAAAAACATTTTTGTCCTGTTTTATCAATTGGTCTCCAAGAAAAATGCTGTCCAAAGTAACTATTATGTGCAAGCCAGGAAACTGTTGTCCTTTTCAGTTTTTCCCATGTCACAATTTATTCATTTAATTCAGTTCTCCAAAATTACTGCAGTGCCAATTATCTCTCTCTGTGTAGAAAATGAGTTTGGCCTACTTCAACTTTTCCTTCGTTTTATGCCTGTTCTCTGCTATTCTTCAATGAGTGAGTAATGTGCGATGTGAAAAAAGGGAGGATCTTCAAAAATATGTGAAGTGTCTAGAGTGGCTTTTTGGTACCTGTGAAGAGGCCCCTTGAAGAAGCTTAAAGGACAATGGAATATTGCGGCTAGCAGTGGTTTATTTTGTCCACATGACTCATTTCACACGCACCCAGGCAACTGATGAATGGAGGATTAACACAAGTTTTCACCTTATTGAAATGAGTGATTCAAAGCAAACAAATAGGACTAACTAGTTTGGAATATGAAATTAAAGTTTCTCTGAGTCCTTTTGTTGTGCATCACTTTCAAACTTAATTAGAAATATGATGGCTTTGGAATTACTTTTAACCAACTGTGCTAAATAACAGTAGTTTGATGTTTGTTATTGTCACAAAAATCCACTTGTCTCCAATCTCAAGACTTGCAGGGACTGTTCAAAGAAAAGTTGTTTTAAAACAACACGAAAATCACATCTATACATATATTCCCTCTTTGTGGAAGTTTATCTCCCCTTACATAAAGAACAAACATTAGATGAATTTTGTATTATTGGCTGCATTACATGCATTGACAAACATTTACAGATGAATAGGTAGAACTATAGGACAAGTACTTTAGGTGCTGTATTTATGCTAACTTACACAACTCATTCAACTCCTTAACCTTGGTAATCATATTCCAAAGACATTGGGGTTACCTGTGATCACCATTCAACCCTACATGACTTTATATGGTGCTAAGATGCAACACTCCATGGCCATACTAGTTCCAGTTTGAAATTTTAACAGCATCCCTCCAGGAAGGATAATTTAGCATCTTTGCATGGTGTAGAGCATGTTCAGGGCACACAAGTGCTTTCAAAGCAGGATGTATTCCTTCTGTTCCTTTTAAGGATGCAACAATTTGATGTTAAGCATGCAACACATTTATAACCCCACTTTCTGTGGAGTGGATAACCAAACACCCCTAGGTGACTGTAGAGTTGATGAGCCATTTGCCCTTTTCCCCTGATTTGGGGGGATAATGCTCTCCAGTGCCTCTCTAATGTACTAGAAACTCCCTGTAGCTATTTCAATTGGCTTCATCTGTGGGACAGCTCCATTAAACCCTGCAAGCAGTGTTACACAAAAGCTCTGCTACAGATAGTAATGAAGTTAACTATATAATTTAGCAGAGTTCGGTCACTGGACTTTAGGACATGTCCAAGACGGGACTGTGTGCACTGTATTTCTGAATGATGCAACATCTAATAGCAAACCTGCAAACTCTGTTGAATCCATAATTCACTGGGATTTTAGTTTTCCAGATGAGGTTTTCCAAAAGGGTGCATAGAGAAAGTCCCACCCTAGAAAGCTTTCTGCCTCAGAGAGTGAAGGATTCAAATGGGAAGAGAAGATAAAAATGTTGTAATGCAGAGAAAGACATTGCACAATAGCCAACATAGAAACCAAGTCTGCAGG
Source organism: Picus viridis (assembly GCA_033816785.1). Lineage (NCBI taxonomy): Eukaryota > Metazoa > Chordata > Aves > Piciformes > Picidae > Picus > Picus viridis. Next base: position 13,843,693 of record CM066573.1, read on the forward strand.
TCTCAGAGTGAAAAAAAAAAAAAAAAAAGAAACAAAATAAATCACTGTCAGTCTTTTCTGAATGAAACTTAAATGCTTCTGTGCTGTAACAATATCTCATCCAGCCAGGATTTTGGTATGTGAAGTCAGCGGTTTCATTCTCAATCAAATCTTGGACTTGAAAAGATCTATGAAGCATTGATCTTGCATTTAGCATCATGATGGATATGATAAATACATCACTACCTGGACTAGTAAGAAATGCTGTTCTTTTTAGCAATAGAGACATTTCTGACATGACCAATGTAAGAGAGGGTTCTCATATTCATTTTTATTTGCTAGAGCTTTTCCACCTGAATACTACCATCACAAGAATGCAATGTGTTAACCATACACCTATGTCAGGGAAATCTGTGTGGAAGAAATCCCTAACGTAAACTACCTTGTATTTTAACTCTAAGAGCAAAGATTTCTATGCTTCTCCTTACACATTACACTAGATCTTTCTTTCACATCAACTCCATGCAGTTCTGAAACCCAAGGATAACTTTTTTCCACCTTTCCCAGGGAGAAAACAGCTTCACTGTTACCTGACCAATGGAAAAGATGATTCTGAAATACACAGAAATATGTACCACCCCCAGAAACTCTGAGCTCCCTCCACAGGTGGGTGTTCCCCTTCTGCTGAGGGCAGTTGTATCACAGGCAGCCCAGCAGCACACTGCTTCTAGACTCTGAATTAAAACTCTGTTTATGTGACAAAGCATAATCAAATTTTCAGATAAGCACAACTTGTATCATCAGACAATATTGCCCTTCTTTTGTGTCCAACTAGGAATGACCCAGGCGTGTTTGGTAAGAGAATAAAAATGTATGAGTGTGGCAGCTTTCAAACTTCACTCAGTTATGACAGGGAGTATGACCCAAGAGTCTGTCTTGTGTTTTCTCCAGAAGTGGCATCTATGGCGCTTTCATACAGCTCTTGTTGGGGTCCATTTCACCAGCCAGTAGTGTGAGTTTCCATCTTGTCTTCCTTCATTTTGCAGATTTGCTTTTAAATTTTTTTTTCTTGTGTCATTTAGTTTTTAATATCTTGACTATCACAAAGAAAGAGTGAGTCTCGGAGTCAAAATGATAGTGTTAAGCTGAAGGAGCAGCACTGCAAGAGGTAAGCATTCTGAAAGCACACAAAAAACCCAGTACCAATGATGCCCAAAATTGTAAGTGAACTTAAAAAAATGAAATGACAGTTCCCCTATTATCACCTCAAGGGTTTTATACTATTAATCCCAGGAACCAGAGCAGAATGAACTCTGCAGAGGAAAATGAGGTAAAAAAGGGGAAAAACTATAGTATTTTCCACTTAACACGCTAATGTGGCAACCGTTGTTAGCAAACTCATCTTTATTCATCCCTCTCCCTCATTCCATTAACTCACAAATCCCAGGGAAGTCACCATCCTATCACACTCAACCTCCTTTGAAACCTTCCTCAAATGTGTGTATAAAAAGCCCTGTCCAATTCAAGGAGTCACACTATGCCTGGTTTATTTTCTCCTGTCGTGCCACTGGATGCTGTACTGAGTCCTGCTGCCTGGCCAGAACCGCTGCAGAGTGCAGCTGAGGGCTGTGAACCAGCTGCTGCTGCATTGCAGACCGGGAATGACAGCATATCAGGAGGGAGTTAACATGATTCCTCTCTCTAATTTGTAAAGTGCTTTGGGGTTCCACTCGGTGATTTCTGCTATCTGAATGTGTTATTGCTACATCTTAAAGGTTACACAGTGGAGCACTGCTGAGTCCCAGTGCTTCTGTTTTTTCTGATGCTTTTTGGAGAAGGACGTCTATGAATGCCTGGCTGTGTCTAAAAACTGAAAATGGGGGAAACAGGTCATTTGGCTGATGTGAGCAATGACACGTGCCCCACTGACAGCAGTGTAGGGAAGGCCCATGCAGGGTTTCCTAAAACAGAGAAAATTAAGGAGAGTTTTGTTTGCCCCAGGGCAGAAAGGAAACAGTTCTGGTTTATTGAAGGCTGGAGCCACGATTCATCTAAATCCTGACTCTTTATGAATGCCATCTCCAGCTCTGCTGAGCAGCCTCGGTGCATAATCATCTCCACCCGCGATGCAGTCCCCGTCCCCCTCCCCAGTCCAAATTGGGAAGAGGCTGAGAATTTGTCTCGCTTGAGTCCTCACCAGGGCCACGAGTGTCAGCTGCTCTGTCTGATGACTGGCGTGCTGATTATGCACCTATCCAGACACATGGAAACTCCACAGGGAAAAGCTCCCCAATACACACACATTTGTAATCTCTTGTGAATAGAGTCCTAAGTGCCCATTAACTATTGCTCAATTACACGGGAACTCTGCAGAAGTAAATATGGCATGCACATGAATATCAATTAAAGCCATTATGATCAGTGTGGTCGTGAGTCAGGAGGGAAATGAGCATAATCTTGACAGAATAAGGAAGCCACGCTTCATTTTACTCGTGTGGATTGGAATAGTATGTTAAGCTAATAAAAGCTTTTGCATTTTTAAAAATAGCTTAACAAGCCCAGAATAGTTTCAAATCATATCTGCCTGTGATTGTGGTTGTTAAAGTTAGCTTTGAAGGTCTTTTTTTAAAAGACAGAAGGAAAAAAACACCAAACCAACCCTCTATTGCTGAGCCTATAATTTCTCAGCTTCCCTTTCCTTCTTCAGCTGTTTAGTATTCATAACAGCCCTGCCTTACCTAACAACACACAGGTGCAACCAGCAATCAGATACTTGCACACAAAAAGTTGCCAGCTGAAGGACCATACAGAAATACAGAGCACCAAACCAGCAAACCAATTGATCTGAAAGGGACCTTTAAGGGAGCTCTTACCCTCTGGCAGTTGAGCATCTGCGCTGGGCGATCTTATCCTGAACCCCCTTACCCACCTAATGATGTCTGGCCAGGGGTGAATCCCAGGTTGAGGCTACTATCTCCAGCACAAGTGCAAGGTGTAAAAGAGTGGTTCTTTGTGGCAATAAAGGCTTTATAATAAAGGGTGTCTTTACTGTCATGGATTTTTGCTTAGGCAGAAGCAGGGCAGATTCACCAGGGGCACTTTGATTTCAACAGATCTTATGGGACTACCCCACTGGCAGTCTACTTATCAATGGTTGTGGCCTCATTTCCACTCTGATGGAAACTTCCATGCAGTGTTGCAGACTTCCCATATAATTTTCTTTTGCTGAGCCAAGCTATCCTAGCATCCTCTCCCAGGTGTTACTGAATTTTGGAATCCTGCTGTCTTACAGAGAATAATATTGACTCCTCAAGCCAGAATGTGGTGTCTTCTCTGTTGTTTCTCTTTGCCTGTTGTCCAAGGAGTGTAGATACAATACATGTGCTTTTATTGCTTGAAATTCACTCAATCTGACTTCAACGCATAATAAAATTTCCATTGTTTATAAATGAGTTTTGTTGCCTCATAGACTAAAAAGATACACAGGGGGTTAATTGCATAAAACTAGTGAAGGTCAGGCACTGATGACCCACACTGTTATTTGATGTCTAGGCATGACTGGTAAAGAGAGTGGGTTAGGACCCCTTCTTGGTGGACCTGGAGGGTTTTGCTGTGAGGCTGAGAGTGTCTCTCTGAACTCCGGTTTGTTTTATCTACAAAGATGTAGCCACAGTCTATGTCTGCACTTGCACATTAAAGAGGAGGAAGTCAAGGTTCAGACCCTTTCCTCCTGCAGTCCACACTGTTTAATTATTAGAGATTCCCCTGGCACATTTTTGCCCCATGCCATCACGCTTCCACATGATGACCAGTCACAATGCAGGCAAGAGCAATAGCCAGGGACCATTCCAGCAGGCAGAAAGCAAAAAAAGGAGGATGTAGTAGTGCCTTGCCACTTGCCACCAGGGCAAAGAATGGGCCCTGGCCCATTTTATGTACTAGGATAGATGTAGTCATAGAGACTGGAATGTTTGTACTGCCTTTAATTAAATGGAAACTGTGTTTCGTGGCAGTTCTCACAACAGTCTAAATCTGTGGGATCAGGGTGATGTCTGACCATTGGAGTCAGAGCCCGCTATGTAGACTGAAAATATAAGTTGATGCATCTGTGGAAGGCAGGTAATTACACAGTACAAGTGGGCTGGCAGGCAACATTGTGTTAAATAAAGCAAACAGTCTCATTTCTGAGTGTAATGCAAATTTGAGCTTGCTTGTTAGGAAACAAACTGGGACAGTCTTAGGGACTTCTTTAGAATAATTGCATGAGAAAAATACTTAAACATTTTAATATAATGACGGCAATTTTGGTCTAGTTGAGGAAACAGGTGGAAAAGTTGAGAGCCTTGGCTACGTTTATGTTATCTATCCATTTGTAACAATGCATGCAGTTACAGCCCCAGATAAAAAGCAAGTTATCCAGTTCAGCAAATACAGCCAAAAAAAGGAAACATGAGTAAGCAAATATTATGAAATCTGAACAAATGTCAGCTGGCCAAAAGAATGAAAGTTGTGCCTGCATACGACGGCACACTGAGGAGCAATTATTTCAGCCCAAACCTCAGTCTGTGTTTGCAGAAATGTATTTTAATATAAAATGACTGGAGCAGGACTCATCCATCGATATACATTGCTAAACAATGTGCTTTCTGCCCTTTGCTAGCCTTGTATGCCACAGACGGCACTATGCTAAGTACTAAGCCTCCAGCACAGGCTTTTCAGGATAAATATGAACCCAGTACCCAGATTTCTTTGCAAATTGGGGCCTTGTTGTCTACAAACCAAAATCTCTCTGTAGCCATTTTTAACAAACTGATGTGATCCTGTTCTTTAAGTGTCCTGGGGAGTCACTGGGGTCTATCACTAGTTCCCATGTTAGGAAGGGATGAACCTGAGATCCTGAGAACATCTTACAAGTCTGTCCAGAGCCTTGGCTCTCCCTGATTTTACCTGACATTGGTGTTTAGACTGTTCAAACCTTTATCCTCATTTACCTGATCGATAAAACATTCATAATGTTCCCCCTTCCAGGAATGGGTTAAATTTAATTAGTTAATATTGAAAAGCACTCCAGAGATTAAAAGTGCTCTGCTATGCAAGTGCTGACCATTAGCCATTATTGGGCCCTCTCTAGATTTCCATACATTAGCCCAACTAAAAGGCAACTCAAAAACTTTTTCATTATAGGCAGGGGTTTGCCAATTTAAACCAGACGATTTAAAGTACATTGAACAAGTTGGATTGGTTTGTTTTTAATGGTTTGTAGCAGGTTTGTGGCAAAAGGGGCAGAAAATTAATTTCTGTCTCTGCTTCTTGAAATTAATAGGATGTAATTTGCGGTGAGGGACAAAGTTTCCTAAGGAAATCATTGTGTTGGCAAGGCTGGTTAAATAAAGCATCCTACAGGAGCTAGGTAATAAATAAACCCCTGCCTTTACAAGGCTTTGTCATTGTCTGGAAAGCAGAGAGAGAGAGAGAGACTAAAATAATTAAAGGTGCTTATTCCAGTGTAGTAGCTCAGTAAATGAAGTATGCTTGGATTTTCCCTTCACAGGAGCTAAATCTGTGACCTTCTGTACCAGAGGAAAGAGCCCTTTGTGTTTTGAGCTCTAATAGCCTTACCATGGTTTCATTTCTACCAGGGTCCATGAAACACTTGTTATATTTATTTTCATTGCTTCCATTCTTTCACTTCTGAGACGTTAGTTCAGTCTTCAGGGAAAGAGTAGATTGCTTTTGGTTATTTTATTATTATTTTTTTTTTCTTATCTTGATGGGCTGTATGCCTTTATGTCTTTGGTTTATCTCTTGTGTTCCAGAGTGTTTCTTTTACCTTGTGGAATACTGTTAGAAGTCTCCGTACAAAAGCAAAAAGCTGTGGTTGCTATAGCAATAACCAATCTGATGAAGCTGTGACCTAAATCATGACTGAGAAAAATAGTACCTTTTCTATATCACTGCAGTTACTGCTTCCTTGGACTGTGCTACCGTTATGCAGGATTTATTACCTAAAATGAACTCTTTGGCTCCAGGATACAAGAAAAACCAAAGTGATGCTTCTATAGCTATAGAGTTGGGCAGGGATATGAACAGCTTAAATCTGCTGAAATTTATAGGTGAAAAGGAGTTCTGCTCTTAGTAGCAGACCTCGGTGCAGCACAATCTATTTCTTGAAAATCCAGGGAGCTTTGACTGCTGGAAGATACTTAAATCAACATAATGAAGAGCTCAGACTTAACTGAGCATTGCAGAACCAGCAACTTGCCCAACTTCCTGAAGTCTTTGCTTCTGTTGTGATGTGTAGTCATCAAGTAGGAAAGGAAGGAAATATTCTCTAGGAACAACTGCTTCCTTGCTTGCTGAAAAACTGAAGAGGAAATTTGTGCAGACATTTAAGGACCATTACCTAAAATGCATGGTGATTCTTTCTCACTGTGACCATCAATGAACCCCTCACTGGTAGGAGCTACGCACAAAGTAATTTCTCCACATGCTCTGTTAGACACTATATATTTATACAAGATATATTTCCCCTCTTCTAAAATAGGTCTCTGAAGTAGATGGGGTGAGAATTTAGAATAACGTCTCTTGTCTCTCTGTGGACTACAGAGGGAGCTTTGAGAGCTTGCTTAGAGCAAACATCTGTGGTTCAGATGACTGCAGTTACATGAACTGAACTCCATGGTGGGAGTGGAGGGGTCAAATCTTCACCTTTAACAGCAGTGGCTTGCAGAATTGAAAATAAGAAATGACTGAAGTGCAGGAAGGTGGGACTAGAAGCAATATTGATATTAGCTGTATTGGAAAGGATGGAGAGTGGCAAGTTGGCGGAGGAAACTAAATCAGCTTCACTGGAACAGCAGACACAGGTTGTCAATTGTTACGGTGTTTTGCCTGACAAGTAGCTAGACAAGAGGCACTTGTGCTGTTATTACCCTCCCTGCTAGTCCTTCACCCATCCTGCTATAAACCTAAGTGGATAAACCCTAAGGATGAAGAGACAATGACATGTATTTGATGATACTCACTGGGAAATCAAAGTTGCTGTCTTTGCTGTCAGATATTTGGACTGGAGATGCACAAGCACTGAAGACGCCTGGCTGCTGAACTATTTGGAGAGATCTAAAATTATCCATTTCTTATGGGCACCTGGTCTCTTCAACATCTGCTGCATGCTTGGCTCAGAGATTTCCTGCTCTCTGAAATCATACCATGCATGACACAATGTGTCAGAAGTAGCGTGACACAACAATGACATTTAACGGAACACATGCTGGGCTGTTGGCTCTTCTAGGATGCATGTTCTGGGGCTTTCTCAGGTAAAGCTTGTTGCAAAATACAAATTAGATAATTTCTGACTGTTTTCAACTGTCTTGGGCTAGATGACCATGAAGAATCCAGTGTTTCACAAGTGGTTAAATGGGAGCAGAAGTCACTGGAAGTGCAAGAACTTAGGAATTCCTTTAATTTTGCAAAGGCTCTTTCACCTCCTCAGCACTCTTGCCTGATTGATGCTGATACATTTATGAACTGGAAATTATGTGGCTATTGGCCAATGTGCAATGTGATAAAATATTGCAGTGAGGAGACTTAATATTTCACAACTAAAGAAGCTGAGAGCTGAGTGTTGCTGGAAATAGCACCCACATACAGCCCTAACTGAAAACAGTAATCTAAGTGACAAAATAAAGAAGGCCAGGGGAAGTGCACCGTTAGGACTGGACTGCAGGAGCAACACTAAAACCAAAATCCTCAGCCAAAACATCTGGCATCTTGTTGGAGACATTGGGAACATCAGAACAACCTTGGGTCCCTGGAAAAACAAGGATTTTGTTAGGAGGATTGTCCATTTGATCCCTGGAAGTATATTTTTGTTGAAGCTGGACCTGTTTGACAAATTTGTGTGTCCCAGAGGCGAGCGCTTTTCTGGTCATTAAACCTGACTGATAGCCTTTTTTAACACCAGTTTCAGGCTCCACCTGGGATCCCTCTTCAGCTTAAATCAGCTAATGCATAGGTGTTTCAAAACACCAACTGGCCTTCCTTGTGTTCCCTTCTTGCATTTCTTCTTTCTGCTCCTTTGTGAAGACATTCTTTTAGAAGCATTTTACAATGAAGTATTTTAAGATATTAAATACTTGAAAAGTACGTCAAAGTATTCTTTACCCCAGAGTCCATGCTGATGACATCTGGAGGCATGAGACTATAGATCTTCATATTTTATCTAATCCATGTGTTTTGTTGGTATTGCATTTATATCCTCCCTTCCTAGATCAGGGCAAACAGGAGATCTTTTGGTCATGGTGCCCTTTGTGAATCCATAACAGTCAAGTTTTCAGATGGATGAATACAGAACAAGATGCCTTCTTCCAAGAACTGGAACTCTCCTTTTCTATCCACTGTTAGAATTTCCTTCAATCAACCTCCTTCTTTATATTGTGGCTGCAATAAGCCATTTCAGAAGTGTCATCACCTTTATCTTTTTGCATTCTGATGTAGTCTGTAATCAACACTAGCTTCAGCGACTCTCATTACTAGCTCTTGAAGTGATTCTTCAGACTCAGCAAGAACAACATCATCATCAGATTACAGCATCTGCTTCCTCCAGTTTCAGTCTTGCCACTGTAGCCAACAACAACGATGTACATTTGCATTTAAGTGCATAGACAGAGCTGATGCTGTGCCACTGAAGCCCTGCTGGACATCCTTCCTGCTTACCAACCTGCAGTATCCTTTGTTAAGTTTTTCTTTTCACTTGTGTCTGGTCATGTACAGCACAATAATTATACAAATGTGTAGGAAAGCTCCCTCCCAGATATTAACAGAGCTGTATGTATTCAAATGCTTCTTTCTGTTCTATAGCACTGGGGGTTTTGTTTGTTTGGTGATGTTGTTTGTTTCCCCCCAGCATTATTGTAAGAGCTGATTTACATCATTGTCAGTAGTAAACCAGCCTGTGCTTTGTTCTTTCTGTGCTCAATTTTGCTCTCATATTTTTCAGCCCCTTTCTCCAAAACACTAAGCTCTTTTTTTTTTTTTTTTTCCTTCTTACGTTTGAATAGCAAGTGGAATTATTTGGCAGTGTGCACATCCTCTCAGACTCCCCTTCTCTGAGCACAGAATGAGTTTAGTGTCTCTCCTTAAGTCCCACAGCCACTGCCCTGTTTTTTCACAGAAGTTTGCAGATCTTACGGGAAATCTTGATACCATCTAGCACTGGAGTGTTCTCTTCAGGTACACAAAGCAGGCATGAGAATATCTGAAGCATGTTCAAGGACCACTCTGTCCTCCTGAAAGAATAATTCAGATAAAAGACTAGAGGTTCTGATGCTGCAATCATATTCGGGTACATGAAGAGACTTAATCTGGCTGTTTTGTTTGCTTGATAGTAATGTATGCACAGATTTAATATCCTTTATCTCTGCAATATTAAACAGGAAAGAAACTTTGCAAAACAATGAAGAGGATTTAGAAGCCTTGAATGCAGGGTCCAGTGCAGAGCATGAGATGTCCTGCTGCCACTCTCAGTGGGTGTGTTCCAGCTTTGCTGTGTCTTGCAGCAGCAGCTATTCCTCCTACAGGTAAATGGACTCTCAGATTAAGATAAATACTCTGTGACTTCAGTGAGGGAGATGAAGAGATCCAAAAGCAGCTCAGTAAGTTTAAAAAAAAACCTAAGAGCAACATCAAATAGGAAAAACTCAGAAGACAGGTAACTAAGCTTTAGTATTTTACCTTTCTTACCAAATTTGTATCTGGCATTATTAAGGGCTGACAGTGCTTCTAAGTGCATCCGTGGTTTGTTCCCAGCAGTAAACTATGCTGGAGGCAGATCAGTATGACTGTTAATAAAGTATTAATGAATCCTCACTACATGAGAGTGGTATTGCAAGGTAGGCATTGATAGAGAGTGTTAGGCCACTTACAAGGGCTGGCTGGGCTCCATGTGCTCACCTGTCATCTCTGGATGACAGCTAAGAAATAGGGTACCAAACTTTAACAGAAGAGGCTTTCACATTTCTTAACATACTTCTTAACGTAAGAACCAATTCTTCAGACATTATTTCAAGCACAACTTCTTGCATAAACATCATCTTATTTTTTTCAGCATTTCTAAGAAACACATTTATCCATCAGAAGAGTCTAAATAAATAATAACAAGTTTACAACCTGCAGAAAAAAAGAAATAAGACAGGCTGATGACTGAAGTCAGAAATTCTCCTCTGCAGCAACATGTAGAACAAGCTTCTGCTATACAATAAGGACATCTGCTTTTGGCCTCCAGTCTGCCTTCTACTGATATTCTGTTACTCTAAGACCCATGCCTGAATGCAATACCCAAAATCCCTCATGCTGCCATTGGCCACATTTGCCATCAATATAAATATTGCAGAGATTTTGGTAAGATTTCTATCCCGATTAAGTTAGCATCAGGAGATGTGAATGAGGTTCAGATAAGCAACCTGAAATAAAATATAAGTATCTATTGTTTATATCTATTGCTTATCCACCTATCTCTAACGTTATCTCAAAAATGACCTTGGGGTTTGCTCAAAACCATTGTTATTTTCTAGTCAGTTTTATGGAGTATATAACCTTGTTATTGGAGGCTAAATTCCCAGGAAGCAATGCAACCTGTACTGAGCATAAAAGTGACATGTGAGCAGAGTCATTAAAAAATATCAGCTTAACAGAGTGACAAGAACAAGGGCATATGATATACAAATCATAGAATCATTTTGATAGGATAAGACCTGCAAGTTCATCAAATCCAGACAGTAAATGTGGAGGTTAGTGGTGGTGACAAGGACAAGTGGGTTGTTTGTGTTGGGTTAATAGCAGCAAATTTTCAATTATCTCTTGGCCATGCTCAAACTGCAACTACCTGAAAGGAGGCTGTAGACAGGTGGGGACTGGTCTCTTCTCTCAAGCAACCAGCACCAGAACAAGAGGACACAGTCTCAAGCTGCACCAGGGGAGGTTTAGACTGGATGTGAGGAATAAATTCATCATAGAGAGAGTGATTGCCCATTGGAATGGGCTCCCTGGGGTTGGACGCGTTGATCTTGAAGGTCTCTTCCAACCTGGTTTATTCTATTCTCTCTGAAATATGTTCCACTTGCTTTCCCATGCTCTGCCTCTGCTATGAACAGGGTTATACTGGCACAGCAATAAAGGGATCAGGCAGAAACTCAACTACCAGCTGCAGGTGAAGAAAGGGGTGTTGTAAAGGGAAAGAACATTCATGGTCTTAAAGTCAAATGTAAAGTAAGAAGCTGATGAATTAGAAACTCTTCTGATTCAGAGCTTGACAAGAAATGTGCAACTACATAGTCTGTGTCAGCTCTTATCAATATTTCATTGTGACAGTTGAGGGTAATTTAAATTTTGTATATTGTTGGAATTAAATGTAGTGACACAGAGTTAGGCAGAAAGTGCAAAAAAAATGCTAGACAGAGCTGTAGTTAAAGACAGAGTACATGGAAGGGTGTAAAAGCAATTAAACTTGAGGTGGCAGTAGGCAGAGAGTTAGAGAATTCTTTGCATGACAGGGACAAGAAAAGGAGGTCATTAAGGCACAGGCTATTTATTTTAATATTGTTCATGATCTATATTATACTAAAACTATAAATAGGCTAAGTGTGAGTGACCCAGAACATTTGGCTTCTGTCCTAGCTGGATTTAATCACAGTTCATGTTGTCCTCCTTCCTACTCATTTTCTGCTTTCAGCAGTGGCACTGTCAACATCTGAGATTTCTCTCCTGAGGATTGTGCTGAACCTTTTGCTTCAACATTTACCTTCAGCTCCTAAAGTCATGTGTTTTTCATGACATGTGGGGTTTTGGGGCATGTTTGAGTAGCACCTTGTTTCACCAAAAGGTCCACACAGTTGAATGTCATGCCAATAGGCATACACAAAATTGTACTGATAGAACTACCCTGGGATAGTCACTCCTTTACAAGGCACTGTCCAGGTGGCTTTTTGGAGCAGAGTTTAATTATGATTTAGAATCATAGAATGGTCCAGACCAGAAGGGACCTCTAAAGGTCATCTGGTCTGACATCCCTCCCCCAACCCCCTGTAGTCAGCAGGGACATCCCCAACCAGATCGGGCTGCCCAGGGGCTTGTCGAGCCTCACCTTGAATATCTCCAGGGAAGGGGCCTCAACCACCTCCCTGGGCAGCCTGCTCCAGTGTTCCACCATCCTCCTAGTGAAGAACTTCTTCCTGATATAATAATACAATAATAATACAATACACCAGGTTGAAAGAGACCTTCAAGATCATCGCGTCCAACCCATCAACCAATCCAACCCACCTAAACAACTAAACCATGGCACCAAGCACCCCATCAAGTCTCCTCCTGAACACCTCCAATGAAGGTGACTCCACCACCTCCACGGGCAGCCCATTCCAATGGGCAATCACTCTCTCTGTATAGAACTTCTTCCTAACGTCCAGCCTAAACCTCCCCTGGCGCGGCCTGAGACTGTGTCCTCTTGTTCTGGTACTGGCTGCCTGGGAGAAGAGACCAATCCAATCTAAATCTGCCCTTCTCTGGTTTGAAGCCATTGCCCCTCATCCAGTCTCTCTCTGTCCTTCTTGTAGGCTCCCATCAGGTACTGGCAGGCTGCTATCAGGTCTCCCCTTCTCCAGGCTGAACAACCCCAGCTCCCTCAGCCTGTCCTCGTAGCTACATCACCTAGATCCCAATGTGAGTGGCCAGCTGGAAGAAAGAACTATATCGAGCTAACAATATCTATTAAAATTCACATGCTAGGTTATGCCATAAACCTTAATCCCATGTAGGTTAGACCTACATTTTCAGTCCCTAGGGCTGTGGAGAAAACATGACTCAAGTGTGTTGGAAAGGTTTAGATACCAGAAGGCGAAGAAAACTACACCCAGTTGCCTTGCTGTTATGTTTTGGATTTTATTTCTTTCTTTTCAATTTCATTATTCTTGTGCTAGTCTCAAGGTTTTGGAGGCCTTAATTCTGGAGCTGTGAAAACCCTCAGGGACAGCAGAAGTCTCGACTATAATTAGATGGTATAATCTTTGGGATGGAGATTCTGCCTACTTTTGTGCCCTTACAGAACTCATCACAGGGTGCTGCTATCCAAATACAGGGTTTCTGGTCCTGCCACAGTGCAGATAAAGAATAAGTATTGATACCACACACCCATGCCTCTTCTAGGTGTACATGCTACATGTCAGCAATCCCTGCCCATCTCCCTTATTCAGATTAAAGTTATATCCTCCCATGATACCCCTATTTTGACATAAGTCCTTCCCTTGATTTCTTATGACTCTCTTTGTGTCAATGTTAATTCTGTGAGCCAGAGACTGTACCTACCTGAGAGGCTGAGCAATGCACAGACCTGCAACAAGTGTATTTATGCACACTTTTATTTTAAGTGTATTTATACCCACTGTGGGATTGCTTAGGAAACTACAGAATATGATGCATAGTCTTCACATTTCTGGAAGAAAAAGGTGGTGTTAAAATGACACTGCAGTCATTTAAATGGTTGTTGCCTGGGAAATTAATGATTTTTGGAGTTTACTGTCTTTAGCTGTTAATAATAACTGAACTTCTGTTGAGGTACAAGTTAAAATGGCATTTTTACAATGACTCTCCATTATCACCCCCAAAATCGCCTTCTGTTTGCTCTATGTAATTACCATGAAATTTCTACTTTCTTAATCTATTCTGGGGGCTCTGTAGAGATAGTAGCAGAGGGGCAAAGCTCTCAAAGACTATGAAAGAGTGGTTTTTTTTGATTTTTGCTCCTGTTGGTCAGCTATCTCTGGCAGTATGCTTTTCTTGGGAGTCACTACACACTTCAAAATCAGGTGTCTGCTCCCAAGTATCAGAGGCCAGATCCTGTACCAGTGGGTGCATGAGTCCAGCAATGAAAAAGCCTGCATATCATCCTCAGTCTGAGACTTGTACAGGCCAGCCCTAATAGCCAGTAAACCTGATCATGCACCTGCTGCTTTGCCAGTTAGTGTGTGCGAGCGTGTACATGTAACACAAGCAGTATTATGATAACTACAGGTCTCTCGTGCTAATGCCAAGAGAATAGGATGTGATCCCACTTCTGTGAGATGCTGAGCAACTCAAAGGAAGTAAAATTGAAAGAGTTTGACCCACAAACTGGACATTAATGAAGAGGCTGAAAGAAGGATTGCACAGGTGTAGGTCTGGAGACTCTAGAAAACCTGATGGGCTGTGAGAAAAGCCCTAATTCCTCATGGACTTGTTTGTGCAAGCAGGGGGAGCAGTGAGAATCACTTTCTGACATGACCCACTGAAGACCTAGAATGGTCACTCTCTAACTGCCTGGTTAGCATCCTGGCATATCTGCCCAGGGAGCTTGGGTTTTAGTGACTCCCAGCACCTCCAAGAGTGCTTTGATATCTCTTCTTATGAATAGATGATCATCATGGTTTTAATGCCAGCACATGCCCTGGGGCAATGGTCCAAGTGCTGGGGTTTTGTGTGCCAAAACGAGAAAAGTTAATTCAACACCCTTGATAACAACAATAGTACTTTGTGCTTTTGATCTTCAAAGCACTTTACAAACATTAGCTAATTAATTAATCCTTACAATACTCCTCTGCTGCTATCTCCATTTAGCAGATGGGGAAATTGAGTCAGAGAAGTTAAATGACTTGCCCAGGGCTATGTAAGAGTTGGCATCAAAGCTGTGATGGGGAATTCCTGGCTCCTCCTTTCAAATCTCCAAAACAGCTGTTAGCTGCTGCTGGAGACCCAAGTCTGCATTAACTGCAGACACTGGACTGAGCAGCTGGGCAGGAGCACTGACTCAGAGGTGCACCTTACCCATCAGATGTGGACAGGTCAAAGTGCTACCTATAGACTTGCATTGTGGTGCCAGCACCTGAGATTGTTGGGCTTTGTGAACAGTTTCTTGTGCTCCTCTATCTACAGAGCTTCCAGAAAGGAGCTGACTGCTATCTGGCCAGCCTGGCCCAGAGTTTGTGCCTGTCTGTGAAAGTGCTCATGCTCACCACTTGCATGAACATCTCCTGCAGATGCTGCCTCACTGCACAACAGCAAAACACTAATCCTTCATCAGAAAACTAATTCTTAGTCAGAAAACAGGGAGATGGAGACAGAAATGAGGAAAGTTGAACACAAGCATTTAAATATTTGTTTGATAAAGTCCCCATACAATGTATAAACTGAGAGGTGGCAGATAATTAGGGGCATGGACAGGAAATTAAAGCTCTGAATTTTTGCTTATCAAAGTAGTTCGGTATCTGACAGAGTATACCAAGATGGTAACTTTCCTTGCTGCTCAGGGACGGGGTTGCTCAAGATCAATTACAAAATCAGGGTAATAACATTATGAAGGAACCATCTTGCTATTTTGTCTCCAGAAAACTAGTCAATACTACTAGATAACAGGTGTGCATTAGCTAAATAAGCTTATGAAAAGTAACGATAATTGTAAAAGTGTATTGTCATTTGCAGTGCACATTTTACAACGGGCTCCAGCACTGGTCATCATCACACAGCTGCTCAAAAATGTACTGTAGGATAAAGTAAAGAAGTGAATAATGTAAATCTTTGCAAAAATAAATTTTCAAGCAAAGGGAATTATAGGCCTGTCAGCCTGACCTCAGTGCCAGGCAAGATTATGGAACGGGTCATCTCGAGTGCGATCACACAGCACTTACAGGATGACCAGGGGCTCAGGCCTAGCCAGCATGGATTTAGGAGGGGCAGGTCCTGCCTGACCAACCTGATCTCCTTCTATGATCAGGTGACCCGCCTGGTGGATGCGGGGAGGCCTGTGGATGTGGTCTACCTGGACCTCAGCAAGGCCTTTGACACCGTTCCCCACAGCAAACTCCTGGCCAAGCTGGCAGCCCGTGGCTTGGACAGGAGCACACTGCGTTGGGTTAGGAACTGGCTGAAGGGCCGAGCCCAGAGAGTAATGGTGAATGGCACCACATCCAGCTGGCGGCCTGTCACTAGTGGTGTGCCCCAGGGATCAGTGCTGGGCCCCATGCTCTTCAACATCTTTATTGATGATCTGGATGAGGGCATTGAGTCCATCATCAGTAAATTTGCAGATGACACCAAGCTGGGGGCAGCAGTTGATTTGCTGGAGGGCAGAGAGGCTTTGCAGAGGGACCTCGACAGGCTGGACAGATGGGCAGAGTCCAATGGCATGAGATTGAACACATCCAAGTGCCGGGTTCTGCACATTGGCCACAACAACCCCAGGCAGTGCTACAGGCTGGGGTCAGAGTGGCTGGAGAGTGGCCAGGCAGAGAGGGACCTGGGGGTACTGGTTGATTGTAGGCTGAACATGAGCCTGCAGTGTGCCCAGGCAGCCAAGAAGGCCAATGGCATCCTGGCTTGCATCAGGAACAGTGTGGCCAGCAGGAGCAGGGAGGTCATTGTGCCCCTGTACACTGCACTGGTTAGGCCGCACCTTGAGTACTGTGTCCAGTTCTGGGCCCCTCAGTTTAGGAAGGATGTTGACTTGCTGGAACGTGTCCAGAGAAGGGCAACAAAGCTGGTGAGGGGTTTGGAACACAAGCCCTATGAGGAAAGGCTGAGGGAGCTGGGGTTGCTTAGCCTGGAGAAGAGGAGACTGAGGGGTGACCTTATTGCTCTCTACAACTACCTGAAGGAGGTTGTAGCCAGGCAGAGGTTGGCCTCTTCTCCCAGGCAGCCAGCACCAGAACAAGAGGACACAGTCTCAGGCTGCGCCAGGGCAGGTTTAGGCTGGATGTTAGGAAGAAGTTCTACACGGAGAGAGTGATTGCCCATTGGAATCGGCTACCCGTGGAGGTGGTGGAGTCACCTTCACAGGAGGTGTTCAGGAGAAGACTTGATGGGGTGCTTGGCTGTATGGTCTAGTTGTTGGGTGGGTTGGATTGTTTGATGGGTTGGACGCGATGATCTTGAAGGTCTCTTCCAACCTGGTGTATTGTATTATTATTATTGTATTATTATTATATGGTAAGGTACTGTGCTAGAAAGGCACTGACTTTACAAAGCATGGAAAGGATAGCTAAGTTTAAAAAGGCAGGAAAAGCAAAATATTCTCCTAAAGCTGAAGGAAATGAGCAAAGAATCAGAATCCTTGAGGTTGGAAGGCACCTCTGGAGCTAATGGTTCTGACCAACCTGATCCAGTGGAAGGTGGAGGTTGGAACTAGATGAACCTCCCAAACCGTTCTATGATTCCAAGGGAAGTTGAGAGCTTTGCAAAAGATATGAAGTGTGCCAGTTATGAAGAGCTTTTTATAGAGAATTGGTAATGATATATTCATGTTAAAAGGAGTTCAGTGTGGGTTTTTGTGGCAAAAATAGCTCCTGGTGCGGATAAAAATAAATTGGCCTGGGATTTTCCTTTGTTAGAAATTAAAGTATCTCACAAAATTATTAATAGCTGTGTGTCTTTTTGGTGCTAGTGGGTTTTTCTGTGGAGATGGCAATGCAGTAGAGAGCTCTGATATTTGGTCTTCAGCCTTCTGACAAGCAAATGATGGCTTCTTTGCTATTTATTGTTTTAGAAAGAGTAATGCTCAGCCATTTAACCTCAGAGATGTCTGATGGCACTTTCTGCAATCAGCACTGACAGTTCAAGGAGAAAGGTATGGTGTACGTTCTAGGCACTCAAGGGTTAAAGAAGGTCCCATAAATAAATTATGGATGCATTTTTAGAGCACTTTGCTAAGAACAAGAATGGCAGAAAATATCACAAGGCTGTCAAATCAGATTAAAGCCCATGTGCTCTGAGTAATCTGTGGGGAAAACTAACAAACTGTATGTTTGTCACGTATTAAAGATATTTTCTTAAAAAGCTGATTGGCTGAATGAACATAGAAATCCACCCTCGCCTTTCCCCATCTCTCATGGTTTCCCTCCTATGCTTAGTTTTAAGGATGACTTACAGAAATAACAGCAGGTAGCAACATTTTCCAGCTCAGTGAAGACTCCATGAAGAATAAAGCTGTGGAATTGAGTGCACATGCATATGTGTGAATAAAAATTTGGAGTATGTATATGACTTAGCAAGGTTTTCTAAACCCAGTCACTAGGCTGCCTGTGAAAGTTAATCTTACAACTTCTGCTGTTTCATAGAACATAGGAAGAAGATTTATTCTTGATCATCACCTATCAGAATTGGAGGAATTTACATGCAACACTCAGAAGGACAGCAGTTTGCAAACCATTAACCAATTGCCCTAAAGATCTAGAATTTACATCATGTAACCTACAGAAAAGTCAAAGGTGTCATTACAGACCATGATATTTTCAAGTAATTTTGTCAACGGGGTGCAAAGGTCCTGGTAGAAAGCATAAGCACTATCTGTGCATTTCAAAGCTGTCACAACTGGCTTTTAGCCTGGGTACATGTTCTGGCTGCCACGAGACTGCCTGTCGGACTATACCCTCTCCACCCAGCTTTCCATGGGAAGAATGCCAGTGTGTGGACTAAAAGGATCAATGGTATGGCTTGGCAAGACTTTTGTTTGGGAAATAGAATGCCTAAGCATACTGCAGGCTGCCTGATCCCAGCTCTGTGTGTGCAGATTATAGGTAGAATGACTTGTACCTGTCTTCAACCACCCAACAGAACAAATTATTTTCTTCTGTATGTTTTAGGGATGAGAGACCTGCATTGGCCCATAAATCCATCTTTCAGTCTCACGTTATTTGTCTCAGTTGAACTCAGAGGCAACTCAAAGTATACAAAAGACTTCTATTTGATGAAAAAAATCAGAAGGAAAAAAGGAATAACTGAAATACTCTCATTGAATGACATCTTATGATATGCCC
Source organism: Picus viridis (assembly GCA_033816785.1). Lineage (NCBI taxonomy): Eukaryota > Metazoa > Chordata > Aves > Piciformes > Picidae > Picus > Picus viridis. The sequence continues at coordinate 13,862,505 of CM066573.1, forward strand.
CCTCTACAGTGTATGGTGTGTTAAACACCTGAGGCAGAACCTGAGGTAATTAAATGCCTTGTAATTTGAGTAAGATGCTTAGGATGCTTTAGATCAAAAATAAGAAAAGGATATTCAACCCACAGAATCACAGAGCGTTAGTGGTTGGAAGGGACATCTAGAGATCAGTGAACCTAACTGCCCTGCCAAAGCAGGATCACCTAGGGCAGGCTCACAGGAAACATCCAGGAGGGTTTTGAAAGTCTCCAAAGAAGAAGACTCCACAACCTCTCTGGGCAGCTTACTCCAGTGCTCCATCACCCTCACTGTAAATAAGTTTCTCCTTGTATTGAAGTGGAACCTCCTGTTATCTAGCTTGGACTCGTTGTTCCTTGTCCTATTGCCAGGCACCACCAAAAAGAGAGCATCACCTTCATCTTGACACCCACCCCTCAGATACTTGTAGACATCAGTAAGATCCCCTCTTAATCTCCCCTTCTCAAGACTAAACAACCCCAGTCTTGAGATAGTCAGCCTTGAATTCTCTCTCTATCGGACTACATTGGAGATCTATCGAAGATTTGGACCAGATCCCCAAACGTTTTTTATGCCCTTATCTTCCCAGGCATGTCTGGATAGGCACATCTCTCCAGCTGACTGTCAAAGTCTAGGATACCAGTTACCATGGGGGAAAGTGCAAGAGAGTGCACCAGAAAGAACACTCTAGGAAATTTTAAGGCCCAGCTGGCACGACACTGTCTATCTGGAGGATGAGATTTATGTCCCAGTGCTGTCTCACAGGACTGTTTGGTTTTGTGGCAGTTTATTTTTGTTTGGTGTAGGTGCTTTTAATATAAACTTATCATTCAATAGTGTCTTGTATTGTTCACTGCAATGTGGCCCAGCTCCAAATCCCAGCATCTTCTGGCATGGGTGTGTTTTATATATCAGAAGATAAAAAGCTTCAACAAATTAAGGCATTTCTTTACAACTGCAAATTTGCTCTATAAATGCTTTATGTGCTCAATATATTCTATAAACTCCGTGCTGTGACTTAATACAATAAAACCATTTGTTTCCTAAAACATTTTTAAGGTGATTCTATGTTTGTCTCTCTTTGGTAGATCAGTCCTGGATTTGGAAAAGTCCCTAAAAAGATCAGTGAACATTTCACTCTGAATTCCAATCCATTTCACTGAGATAAGGACCTATCCCAATGGCGTTTGTGCATATCAGCCTTTGTTTGTGCATATCAACCTTTGTAATGTTCATGACCCAAAGAACTCTGAGCACGTTGGGCCTGCAGTGACCCATTGTGCAAAACACCTCTCAGTATCCACAAGATTCTTATTTCACTTCAGCTGAATCCAAAGCTCAGTAAAATCTGCAAAAATTATAGCTACAGAAGTTTTTATCACAGATGTAATCAGATGTATTAAAGTGGCAAAAATAAGAGCACATAAGCAGAGGAAATAGTGTAGAGATTTTAAATAAATAAGAGCAATCATTAGCAGATGACAACTTGAAAATGCCCATCACTGCAGAAGAGAAATGTTAATTAACTAACTCCTTTAACCAGAAGGAAAAAAAAATCTGTAAGTAAAAGATTTGATCACTTTGGTTTCCAGGTTACTAAGACAAATTCATATCAAATAAATGATTTCTTTAAGTAATTTCAAGCACAAGCCTTTTAGGAATCAGTAACTGTTATCAATCTCATAATAGTTGCTTGACTCCCGGAAAGAAAGAAGGAAAAAAATACATTGGCATATTCAGCCACATGCTACTTTTCATTAGAGTAGATGGTATAAATTCATTCTGCCCAGTATGTTAAATGCTTTGTTGACAGGAATACTGTGAACACTCTAAGTACAAGAGAGATGCCATTTGTGCAAAAGAAAAGAAAAAAGTGTATCTATGTTTCCAGAAAAAGAAATTGCCTAGCAGGGGAATGCTTGTGCTGATGAAAAGGATGTGAATCCCAAGGAGATCCAGTTTGAAGCCACCAGCTTCAGATCTGCCTCGCCATTCAATTTTAAGGCGAAAAGTTTGCAAAACCAGGCTTCCCTGTGACCTAAAGTCAGCATAGCTTCAACTGCCATCCTGCACAGGGCTGCATGGATAACATAATTTGCTTAACGTGCTTCCGAGAGGGCAAGTTATACACAAGAAAGAGCATCTGCATGTTTCAGGAGATATGGCGCTCTGGGAGCTGCCTGCATTCCCAGTTTGGTTGCATAACTCTGCTGGTATCACTGTACCACTCTAACTAGGCCACTCAAACTCCGAGGGTATGTTTGTGCACCGTATTATGCAATTTCATGCAGTAATACCCAAATTCAAACTAAAGGATTCTCTCTACTCAAGGCAGCCAAGATGTGCTAGTGTCTCGTTCTGCCTTACCTGTGTTAAGCTTTTACAAGCTCACTGAAAGCCAGATGGGCATTTCTGTATGGTACTAGAATGAGCAACACTGTGATCAACCTAGCATTGTCCTGGCATATTTTGCTACCTAGAATTGTTTCTAGAAATTATTATGGAGATAAAACAACCCCCCCAAACCAACCAACAGTAAAAACAAGCAAACAGACAGCTCAACCCCCTCCTGAATACTGTTAATACACTTGCTTTTCACGGTGGCAATTGTTAATACCAGCAATATAAGAAAAGCATCACTCCTGGGAGGAATGCATCAGTCTGCTGCTGCTGTGTGAAATGAATTGCTCAATCTTTTTTCTTCAAAATCTGGACATGTTCTGACTGTGAATTTTTTGCACAACAGACCTAGCACTTGCAGGTTTCTACTGAAATGTCACTCCTTGCTCTGATTGTGTCTAGTTCACAGGTTGGACCCGATGATCTTTGAGGTCTCTTCTGACTTTGGTGATACTGTGATAATTCTTGTTTGTTTTTTTCTGATTGAAAATATTCTTCATGTAAAATGCCATTTGCTTCTCAAAAATATTCTCAAGGAAAAATGCATTATAGAGAAACCCTGACACCACTAAAGAGGATTTTCCCTATTAAATTAAAAGAGAAAGAAAAAGAAAAGAAATAAAAATATATTTAAAAAAATTGTCACAAGAAATTTTTTTGTATTTTCAGTGAGTCAGAGTTTAATCTCTCTGCTACTAAAAAAATCATACAGAGGATTATATACAAGTACAGAACTTCTCAGTGCAGGGATAGATGTAACAGCTGCCTTTAAGAGTTTCTATTTGAATTTCTGCTGCAAATGACAGAGAGTTAGGGTGCCCCAGGAACAGAAAAAGCAATACACAGACCAGGGATTGCACAAATAAGGAACCTGCATACCAAATGCAGGATTGCACAAATAAGGAACCTGCATGCCAAATGCAGGCCATGATGTGGCTTTCTGTTGCCATTGCATGCCTAGGTACAATCACTTCTTAACTATGTAAAGCTAGTTTACAGATTTTTCCATGCAACCCCGCTAATGCTGTTAAAATGGAGCAGAAAACAACTTGCTTAGGCTTTAAATAAGCCTGGTGATCCTGATAACCACAACCTACGCTGGAGAGGACACCATGAAAATCCTTAACAGTCCTTCCTATCTCTGCCTGAGGAACACAGAAATTCCCTCCCCACCCCAAATCTGGCAATCAATTTAATAAAAGTGCAGGAGTAAGTGGCACCGATACAATCCTGAGATGCACTTCAGTCTATTTTCATTCCTCTTGTGAGGATGACAGTGTATTGGAGAGCTTAAACCTATATCAGAATGTTTTGTTTTTAACTCAAGTATGTCCACAGGGTCTCATAGATGGTGTCCCATGACCATGAGCAAATTCTTCCTTCAAGCAATGGAGAAGATGGAAGATGACCAGTGGTGTACTACTGCCAAATCAGTGCAGACTTGGAGCAGTCTGTTTTTGTAGGTGGCAAATACTCAGTGTTTGCACAGAGTTAGCAGAGGTTACTTTCATATAATTGAATTAATCATGCCTGGCACAAACCCCCAGCATGGATTTCAGCTGCCATGGAGCATCAGTCACCTTCATTGGAGGTGTTCAGGAGACTTGATGGGGTGCTTGGTTGCATGGTTTAGTTGTTTAGGTGGGTTGGATTGGTTGATGGGTTGGACGCAATGATCTTGAAGGTCTCTTTCAACCTAGTGTATTGTATTGTATCCCATTTTTGCACTGTTAATTTCCTTTAGTGTTGGGTGACTGTATGCAAACCCCTTACAGGAAGCACTTTCTGGTCCACAAATCACACCCAGGAACTGTTTAGAAAAATGTCCATTAATTTAGGACAAAATCACATCAGTGAATTGGTTGAGCAAGGTCACCACGTGGGTTTCTCCCAACCTTAATTTTCCTGTGATTCTATGACTTCTGCAGTATGGATTATTAAATTTCAGTGCTCAAGCACTCTTCCTTGGCAGTGTTTGATGTAGTCATGCAGATATGTCCATAGAGTCCCTCCTGGGGAAAGTCAGAGGCTGGTGAATCTCCAGGCTGTGCTGCCTTGGAGAGCACCAGGCCCACCCCAGCCTGGAGTCGCAGCACCATGCAGACAAGTACGGCAATTGACTTTTGTTCATTTTCTGTGTCAGTGGTCTGGAAAAATGAAAGGCCAGTAGGGTGGGAGAATTCCTGACCATGCAAACTCCAGGAAGAAGAAAACACAAAATGACTTGGAGCAAACAAAAGAGCAAGGCCAGACAGGTGCAATTGCAAAGATTTGGGAGACAAAGATCAGTAGATGAAGCTATGGAGGTGAAGAGAAGAATGAGGTGTGGAGCAAGAAAAATCAGTTATGGTCCTTTAATACTGTAAATGTAAGCTGGTAAACCCAGGTTGTAAATACAAAGCTAAACATTCTTTGCTCTTCTGGGGAAATCAGAAAATAGCTTTGCCCTAAGAAAATTCTGAGCTGTTTTCCACTGCAGATGATTCTCTTCTCAACTTTTCAATGTTTCAATTAAAAAGGAGTCATGCAAAAATAATATGCACATTAATTCTAAGTGTTTAAACAATAAATACATGTATTCCTAAAGTTTGACCATAACTAACACAACATTTCAATGACATTTCCATTTGCTATTTTCAAAGGTTAGGTCTTAAAAAACCCATACATTTCTACTGCTTGCCCCACACCTTCCTTCTGTCTCTCAGTGTAAGTAAATGCCTTAACCAGGCAGGGAGGCAAGTGCAATTAGGGTCCCAGTGAACACAAGTGTCTGTATTTAACTATACAACAAGTGTAATACATCTTGCTGCAGTGCAAGATGTCCTCCCACAAAGAGGGATCAGGAAGGGTGAAAAGGTAATTCTCACCACGTTTACAGAGGTTAGAAGCGCATGCTTCAGTCACTCCTACCTGGTATTGTAGGCATACACTCACAATGATAGAGATTAAAAGCAACTCACTCTACATAGACTAATTAGTTGCCACCAGAAAGATGCATCATGAACTGATTACCGAGCTATGACTTGGAGGTGACAGATTCTATAACCAAGTTAGTCTTCTAGAAAACAGAAGGAAAAATAACTCCAAATTCCAGTTCATTACATATCTGCTGAGTTTATTTACCTTATGTCTTAGTGGATGATCAGCATAAAATAGGTATTAGACACATTAAAATGTGATTGAGCATTGCTCCACGTTTAATGGTTGCCTGCAAGTGCTTTAGAGTGTAAAGAAAGTTTAATGAAACCACAAGCATGCCATACTGCCAACAAATAACACGAATAAATGATCTGGACTGTAGTGAAAACCGCTGACTAAATTCCAGGGTTGTGATCTAATGACAATGACTTATAAGTACTAGTGAAAGAGTTATGATACATATGTACTGGTACAGGAACATCTATCTATTGCATTCATTCAGAGATAATCTAATTAGCAAAAGCAGTAAATCTACAGAATGCTTTTACTAACTGTAGCGAAGGGATTAAAAGAGATCATGAGCGACAATTCACCTTGGTGGGAAAAGAAACCTCTGCAGAGATCTTAGTGTGGCCAGCAGGAGCAGGGAAGTCATTCTGCCCTTGTACTCAGCACTGGTTAGGCCACACTCTGAGTACTGTATCCAGTTCTGGGCCTCTCAGTTTAGGAAAGATGTTGCTTTGCTGGTACGTGTCCAGAGAAGGGCAATAAAGCTGGAGAGGGGTTTGGAGCACAAGACCTATGAGGAGAAGCTGAGGGAGCTATGTTTGCTTAGCCTGAAGAAGAGGAGGCTCAGAGAAGACCTTATTACTCCCTACGACTACCTGAAGGGAGGTTGTAGCCAGGTGGGGGCTAGTCTGTTCTCCCAGGCAACCAGCACGGAACAAGAGGACACAGTCTCAAGCTGTGCCAGCAGAGGTTTAGGCTGGATGTTAGGAAGAAGTTGTTCATAGAAAGAGAGATTCGCCATTGGAATTGGCTGCCCAGCGAGGTGGTGGAGTCACCATCACTGGAGGCGTTTAAGAAGAGACTGGATGGGGTGCTTGGTGTCATAGTTGAGTTGATTAGATGGTGTTGGACAGTAGGTTGGACTTGATGATCTCAAAGGTCTCTTCCAACCTGGCTAATTCTATTCTATTCAGCCTTAAGCTCTATCTAGAGCATCTCCTGGTGTAGTTTTTAAACTCTCCTTCCCTCAAAGAATTGGAGTTGACAGGAATAACAGAAAATGTTTTTTCACCAGAGCAGTGGTTGTGTCCACTGGAGACTGTGGGCTACCAAAGATTTGTGTTTCTTAGACATGCAAACTTATGTTGATGTAAGACACTGGACCAGCTTTAATTGGTAGCACCATTTTGAATTTCTCACTGACCTGTTGTTAAGGGGAGACAGGAACATTGGGACCTTCATCCATTCTCTCACTCTTTTGCTTGTATTGCCTACTTTATCCTTATGTTCTATTACACATTTTAGTTTTTCTCACTTAAGAGAAGAGAGTCTCCTAAGGGTGTCTCCAAGCTCATTACTCAATGAGAGGGACAGAGGCACTTCCAAAGGACAATTTACTTGTAGTGGAAACATTTCTGAGGAGAACAAGCTACCTATCTTTGTTTACTAGACTACTTTAAACCTGCCTGCCTAACTGGTGAGCAGATAAATTTGAGATCACTCACAGTTTTTGCATGTATCCTTTGTGTATTCTGAGATGAATGTTGTGGTTTTCAACATCTGTGTCTCTTCCTTACATCTTTTTTTTTCCTGGAATAAATAGACTCTTTCTTTACACCCTCTCTTTCCAAACAAGGTGGCAATAGAGGAGCCACATACAAATGACAGAAATGAAGCTCAGCACACACACACACGCCTCTACTGTCCATCTTGCATTTCAAAATGTGCCTTCTTTGGGGTTGATTTGACAGTATGTCAATCCATTTGTGCAGGGACTGCACTCATGATGAGCTTTACACACTACTGGTCATAAAGCAATAATAAAATGGCATACATTTGAGTGTAAAGCTTTTATACTTTGGAGTTGTACTTTCTCTCTCAGGAACTTTGAGAAAAAACTTTCCACACCATATTTTTGCTGTAAGTCTTAATCCATCATTAAGGAGAACTGAGGTACCAATGCCAGAGTAACAAGATTAATGCCTTTTTGACAGAATTTAATAATATGGTTTTATAATATTTAATTTTGTTCATAAAATATCTCTCAGTAGGGAACTTTATTTTTATTATTATTATTTTTTTTTACTTACCTAAAGATTATTCCTTTTAAACAATTTAATTCATATTTCCTGGCACAAAGAATTTATTGTGAAGGCTTGTTTGGAACAGGTTTTTATAGGCTCGTGCAGGGATTAGCTTCAACTTAATTTGGATATTCAACCAATTTTGGCAAGTATAGTCCAGTGAATGTGGGCTAATAATACAGTCCTTAATTTATCCTCTCTTAAATGTTACAAGCCCTTTAAAGTCATGTTATAGATGTAGTCTGGATAACAAAACTTGTGTCTCTCTTGGTTTTGATCTCTAGAGAAAGTATCCAACTGTCAGCACACCTGATAACATTTTTGCCTAACTGAAATGAGAACAAGGGCAGAATGTGGACTGTTATGTAATTTATCAGCAGAGAATGTCACTCTCATCATTAAAATTTAGTCTACAATATCAAGCTTCCTACATGGAGTAGCAGAAAATCCTTCTCCATCAGTGAATTCCTTCTGCTGAAAAACCTATGTCCAAGCTGAAATTCTCTGTTCATGCTATTCATCCACTTGATGAACTTGAACAGCTGCTCCCCAAACAAACACCAGAGATGCAGACAGTTTGTCACTGCCACGCAAAGACAAGCCTCAAAGGTCTTCTCCAACCTGGTTAATTCTGTATGAAGGATGGGGATTCACTTGTCACAATGTCCCTTTCTCAGTGATTCTTTCTGTAGAGAAGTGTGACTGAGATTTCCAAGCCAGCTTGAACTTTTTTTCCCCCTCTTTACCACTATGAAACATAACCACCATGGAGAAGATGCAGACTTCTTCTGTCTGTTCTTTATGGAATTTGTCTTGTGATTCATAAGAAGTGATTCTCACTTTCCAACCTGCCCCTCTTCCTGAAGGTTTCCTGTTCAGAGTTGGTTGATAAGGGAATGCATTTGCCAGATATGCTTTATTGCTTTTTTTCCCCCTCCTTTGCTTATTTCTGAAAAGAAACAGCAAGGGGGAAGAAATGGTTTGTAAATGAGGCACAAAAGCAGAGGTGTATTGGATGATGAGAGCAGACTCAAGGGGCCTCTAGGGAAAAAGAGTGTAATTAGCATCATATCATCTGACTAAACAGCTCCTGCTCCACCACCACCATTTTTGCATCCATCCCAAAGCCAGGGGCAAGACCCTCATCAGCCAAGATACCACACAGAGAAACTCAGCCCCAGTAAGAAGGCCCAACCAACACCAGTGGATGATATTGGAGTAGTCATCAATTCTGGTCCTAACAACCGGGGGGCCACCAGGCCCCCCGGCCTTTGTTGTCACCACCACCAACACCCAGTGTGCACCAGGGGCACTCACCAGTGATGAGAGGAGGATCCTCCAGCCCAGATGGGCTCAGCTTGGGGCTTCTGCCCTTCCTGGCGGGGATTAAATAGGAGAGTGGGTGGGGAGGGTCAAGTGACCACACCTGGGGTGGGTGGAGACTCCAACAGAGCCCAGGTGCTCTGGGATTTGAGGGGGAAAAAGGGGGAAAATGGGGCAGGTGAGGGACTTTCAGGGTGTCAGGTAATGATAGGACTAGGGGGAATGGAAAAACAAAAATAGAAATGGTTAGATTCAGATTGGATGTTAGGAAGAAATTCTTCACCCTGATGGTGGTGAGACATTGCAACAGGTTGCCCAGGGAGGTGGTAGAAGCCTCATCCCTGGGAGTTTTTAATGCCAGGCTGGCTGTGGCTCTGGGCAGCCTGATCTGGTGTGAGGTGTCCCTGTCCATGGCAGGGCAGTTGGAAATGGCTGATCCTTGAGGTCCCTTCCACCCCCAACAATTCTATGATTGTAAAACAATTTTGCAGTATAGGCTGGATGTTAGGAAGCAATTCTTCACAGAAAGTGATTTGCCATTGGAATGGGCTGCCCAGGGAGGTGGTGGAGTCACTGTCCCTGGAAGTGTTTAAAATAAGACTGAATGAGGCACTTAGTGCCATGGTTTAGTTGATTAGATGGTATTGGGTGATAGGTTGGACTTGATGATCTTGAAGGTCTTTTCCAACCTGATTAATTCAGTGAGTGCTCCAGAGGGTTGTGACATAACATCACTGCATGGAGAGCTTATGCCTGTATAGGAGTTTGCATGGGGAAAGGGATGGCTCCAGACATGTGGAAACAACATTGGGCAGCATCTGAGGAGGCTTTCACAGACTAGGTAAAGTTTCTGCTGTACACCCTATATATGCTCCTAAAACTGATCCTTTCATTGTGTCAGCACAAAATCATGGATCTGGTGCTATTCACATCAATCTAAAATCTGTCCACCTGCAGAATCCAACATCATCTCCACTATGAGATTCCACTCCACAGCTGAGGCCATGGACATAAAATAAACACATCATGGCCAAAACTCTGATGAAAGAATCAGGTAGAGAGGGATTCTCTGTCCACAAGTGAGAAACAGCATTGCTCTACATGCAGCGATTCTTCATCGTTTTTCAGTATGCTGTGGGTGCTCCTAGTGACACAAAGAGTTTTCCATGGACACCTGCTGCTCCATACTAACATACCATAAAAAATGGGACTATGGAATTAAGATGTTTACAAAAATTAAATGAGAAAGGCAATGCAGCTGGATACATAATGCAGGAGAAGAAGAGCAGGAGCATGTAATTTCAGCTGTCGAGAGAACTAGACCATGTGTGTATGCCTGTGCTTTCTTTCTGAGTGATTTAAATCTTAGTGTCAACAGCACAGCAATGTTTTTATTAAAACCATACCCAGGCATTCCCCAAATCCAGTATATATTTTCAATTACAGTTACTTCTGTTTAAGCCCTCCATTGTCTTTTAACATCTTTGTTTGTCAGCTTACTGCTGATTAGCATGAAGGTCAGTGCCTAATGCAAGCTTGCAGTAAATTACACCTCTCCAACTTGCAATATATCTTTGTCAAAAATCTTCTAGGAAAGCTGCCATTCCCACTAATGACAAATTCTGTATGCTGGTAGGTCTCCATCTCACTAACTCCCATTCACTGCAAGAATTCAGAAAATGGCTCAATTAGTAGAGACTTTGAGAGATGTTGCTGCAGGAAATTTGTGTGAAGAGATGCTAGCAGGTAAATGTGAGTCATTTTTCGGCTCAGGAGGCTTCAGCTCTGATTGCACAGACTGGTTCTATTTAATTCATTTCTTTCTTTCCTTGTGTGTGAGAGAGACAGCAGGTGAACAGTAAAATACTAAACTGAAGCAAAATGGGTGTTATTAAAGAGAATCAAAGTAACAAATGGATTGGCAAGTACACAGGCAGATTATCTATGATTCATGAGCCTATATTATTTTTAAAATGCCAGGTAATGACTATATGGAGATGTTAGTAAATCCCCAAAGTTTCCTGAATTTTGTAACTTTCACTGTGAGTCCCTGAATCCATACAGCTTTGTGGAGGTCTGAAGGTGTAAACTGGTGTACTGGTGAAGAGTGAAGGTCAGACCTACATTTTGTGATGTCAACACGGGCCCAAAAATAACTACCAAGCAGTACCTGACCAGTTTGCTGTTCACTATGTTGAATAAGGATGATAGATTACCTGCTGCTAAGGAGGAATAGGTTCCAGGAAAGCAATGCAAACCCCATTTTAAAAGTGGACTGTGAAAACACATGACTCATTTCCTAACAATTCAAGGTGTGAACAGCCTTAGTTTTGCTGGTGAACAGCTGCGACTCAACCCCAGCAGAGAATGTCCTGCAGGAATTCTGAAAGCAATGAGATGCATTTGCATTCAGAAGCTATGCTCATGGCTAGGAAGAAATTAAGAGGTTCAGGTGCAGATGATGTGGCTAACAGAACGAAAATGGCACGGTGTGGGGCCTCGACTGAACTCATACACCTGAGCTGCGAGATTTGATCTCTACCTTTGCTCATTTTGGAAGGGTGAATGCTGGAAAATGAATGTGACTGGTCTTCTAACAACATCTGGTTCAGTAATGATGCAAGAAACTCTGAAGTTTTGTCCAATTTTAGATTTCTTTGTTATAAAGATTATATCACCTTTCTAGATCCTTTATGGAGTTCAACTGTTGACAGTCTTTTTTTCCCCACAGATAATCAGAATTCTCCTCTTCCTTCAGATTCCTAGGTTTATGCAGACTTTTTTGTAAGCTGATTCTTTGAAGATCTTCCAGTGAAGGTTTCTAAATTCCACATACTTTAGAGGCACAGACAAAAAAGCAACTTAAAAATCTGTGGTATGAGTTCTTATAAGAAGAGTGAGAAAATACTGATGTCATCCACATATTCAGGAATTGGTAGGAATTCCTGATGGAAATCAAGGGATATTCTCCCATTGACTTCAACAGGAAAAACAGGACTTCACCTTTGGATGACAAAGAAGCACTTGAGGGGGGAAAAACCCCAAAACAACGAAATGCCAACATAAAGGACAGTAGGAAATTCAAGAGTGGCTGAAGCTGAAACTTCCTTCAGAAATGGAGTGGATTTCAACAAATTTCTTAAGTTCACCCAAAAAACAACAACAACAACAAAAAAAGAGTTCTGTTTGTTTTCAACTGTCTAAACAATACAGTTTAATGCAGCTGTATGTGAAATGGATGTCTTCTGGGTAGAAATTATGTTTTGTTTTAGAATGTAAAGGTAGGCACATAATGTGGTTAATATGATGTAAGCTAGATTCTGAATTTGCAGTAATTTAGCTCATCTGTGGTAACCGCCTGTGGGGAGACTTTTACATGGTTGTAAATGTGTGGTAATTTGAGGTTGCCTATCCCTCTTCTGAATTCCCCCTCTTGGAAGTAAATGATCTTACACGTAGTGATGGGTAAAAAAGGTACACAGTTATTACTAAGTAGCCTAACACTTGTGGCAACTTGTTCACAGGTCCTTAAAATCAGCTAATTACAGTATGAAAAGAGAGAAGTAGAAAGAAAGAAGTTATTAGAGTCATAACAAAGCACTTTGAAATTATCAAAAGAAAGTGATTTTATTTATTGAAATTTAATCTTTTGTAAATTTTTCTATTCATGTTAATATCTAAGATTTGTTGTCATTCTTCATGATTCACTAGGCTTTATTCACTGTCATTGTTCAAAATCTCCATATTTTTAACCTAGAAAACCAAGACCCCTCCAGAATAAATAGGTTTTCTTCACTCTTGCTCTGTCTCTGACTTGCAGCTGACCAAATTCAGACAGGTTTTTGTTTTATTTAGACTGCAGAAACTTTTAGGTGATTAATTGTGAACCCCAAGACTAACTTTATCTTCCATTTATCTTCTTAATTTGAGGCCATTCACCCCTCTGCAGAACAGATGAATGTCTACTAGATCATAATGAACTGTATCATGCTCCATTTGTGAGGTATCAATTAGTTTTAATATCCAGCTTTCATCAAAAGAAGTCTTTAGGATTTCAGACAGGAGAAGTATAATATCTGTCCTGGAAGTTAGTAGGAACTGTGTTCAAAAGAATACAAAAAAACAGGTGTTTGTCTCTACAACAGGTAGTGAATGAGTGTTACAGAACCAAGATCTTATGCCGGTTCAAGGAGGCACCCAAAAATGACAGTGCTGCCTTGCAAGTCTGGGGCTGTGATGCCTCTCTAATCCTCCTCATCTCCCTTCTTGCAGATCTAAACCAAATATCCAGGAGAGTAATGAAAAAGAGCACATTTAAGAACTCGTATCAGACAAAAATGTCCAGATTCAGTTCTTGCTCTAAAATACCACAGGAGGTTTCATACATTTTCACAGTTATTACCAGTTATGGTACCATTTATTTTCACAAGGGTTTTCCAGAAATTCTCTGACGTGGTACTCTCATGGCTTGGTACTCTCCCTCCAGTAACAGAGGTTGTTGACTAACTTTACCGGAAATCTCCTTTAATTAACAGTGGCCACAGAGTTAGCCTTCCATGCAAACATTCAATTAGAAGTGTCCACAGGGTTGCATACAAATCAGAATCCACAGTTGCCAGCCAAACCACACACTGTAGATGTGGCTTTGTAGGGAGAACCCAAAATTTTTCTTTGCAAAACCACATGTACCTACTACTATCTTGTTTAGTTCTAGCAATAATACAGCTGACAGCTTGCATGGGAACCAGCAACTCTGTCTACACTGTAGAAGACATCTAATATCCCATTCATTGGCTGACCTTACTGAGTGCCACAAGAAGAGGGGTTGTCCCTTGAGGAGTTTGATGTAGTCAGTATTTGTTGTAATTCATGGAGTTGTTCTCACTTCTTCTCTAGAAACAATTAACATACATGTTCCATGTTTTTCTGTTCCACCTGTACAGAATTATAGAGAAGGGGCGAGAAAGCACAAGATGAGACATTTCCTCCTGACTTCATGGGCTTCTTATTTTCTTTATTTTATTGTTATTTTTAAAATAAAAATTCCAAAGGAAGAGGTGAGATTGGCAGACAGGCAAAACTACATCTGACCCAGTTCTGTTGTGATTAGTTCATTTCATCCGAGGAAACTACTTTCACAAGTGCAAGCAAAGCCTGTTCAAAGCTGAGGAGAGTGCTTCACTTCCTGCATAGCCACCAAGCTTATAGGATCAGTCATTCTGTGGGAACCTGCCTTGAAGTTCTTGGCCTCATATGGATACTGAGCACACACTGGTATCAGATTCATGCCCTGTGTTTTCAAAACATCAGGAGAGACTTGATTCCTTATTCCTTTTCAAGTTTCCCCTAAAGTGGTGTAAATCACAGTTAGAACACCTTGCTCCCACTAACCAAAGCATGTAAAGAAAATACCCAAGCTGTTCTACATACACAGTCCCTAAAGACGAGCAGTGATATCTCCTGAACATCAGAGCTCACAGACAGCAGAAACAAAACCAGCATGACTTGTGGGGAAATAAACATTTCATAATTGCTAATGTTTCCTTTGGATAAGTAAAAAGCCTGAACACATTAAATAAAAAGGAAAAAAAGAAAAGAAGAAGATTTAATTTCTAGTTTAAATACAGCTGCAGTAATTCTTATACACCACACAGCTGTTCAGAGGCCTGGCAGCTGTCCATATCTTATGTGTCCTATCATGTGTTTCCCAGTATTGTGTTCCTGACACATAAAGACATTCTTTAACTGTTGGGAAAAGATTTTAGTCCTTGTCAGGTAGATACTGCTGTGCCATTTTACACACCTACAGAACAGAATAGAATTAACCAGGTTGGGAAAGACCTCTGAGATCATCGAGTCCAACCTATCATCCAACACTATCTAATCAACTAAACCATGGCACCAAGTAACCCATCCATTCTCTTTCTAAACACCTCCAGTGATGGTGACTCCACCACCTCCCTGGGCAGCACATTCCAATAGCCAATCACTCTTTCTATGATGAACTTCTTCCTAACATCCAGCCTAAACCTCTCCTGGTGCAGCTTGAGACTGTGTCCTCTAGTTCTGGTGCTGGTTACCTGGGAGAACAGACCAACCCCCACCTGGCTACAACTTCCCTTCAGGTAGTTGTAGACGGCAGTAAGGTCTCCCCTGAGGCTCCTCTCCTCCAGGCTAAGCAACCCCAGCTCCCTCACCCTCTCCTCTATACAATAATAGAATACAATAGAATAAACCAGGTTGGAAGAGACCTTCAAGATCATCACGTCCAACCCATCAACCAATCCAACCCACCTAAACAACTAACCCATGGCACCAAGCACCCCATCAAGTCTCCTCCTGAACACCTCCAATGAAGGTGACTCCACCACCTCCACGGGGCAATCACTCTCTCTGTATAGAACTTCTTCCTAACATCCAGCCTAAACCTCCCCTGGCGCAGCCTGAGACTGTATCCTCATTGCTGGCTTCTGCATCTGTCCAACCTCTTATCTCCCTGTGAACAGAATCATCTAGTTTTGTAATTTCTTTCTTTGACATAAACCTACATTCTGGTGGCAGACCCCAAACTGTACACTTGTTTGTTAGGCACAAACCAAAATCAAAGCTAACACACACTTATATTGTACAAATAACTGGGATGAAAAATGCTTTGACCAAAACACCAACAGATGTGTTGGTGCCACTGTCAGTGCAGAGTGGGAAAAAAGGCTGAGAAGTTTGCCTGCCAGCATGTGATGTCATTCTGAATTAATTTCTTAGAGAATAGAATTTGTGTTTTTGTAGAGAAAATGAGAATGAAGAGCACCTTACCCAGTATCAAGAGTACTTTTGTAAATAAGCTTCTCAAATTTTCCTGACAACTTCTATTCCAATGAAAAATAGACGTGGTTGCAACACTGTTACTCATACAGCACAGAGAACATCTCTTATAATGTTCAGCTAGAGATATTGTGTAGCTCTGGAAAGCTTTCCCCCACTTCAGCTTTTAACAGCTTCCAAAATACCAGTTATAAAAGCTTGACAAGATGCTTGTGCAATAGGGACAACATTTTCCTTTTACAACTGGAGAAACTGAAGGCCGGAGACACAAAATTCTCCACAGCACATGGCATACACATGCCTAATGATGATCCCTCAGTACCTCTGAAAGGTCATTTTAGAGAAAGGCAAAAGCAAAGGTAAGGCTCACTATGGCTCTGAGTGACCTGTCTTTGCCTCTTTGGTTGAGATTCAACAGCCCTGATTCAGTCAGTGCTTTGCTGCCTGCGCATTTACATTGCTCCCAGGTTGGAGCTCGGAGTACAAGCAGAGTGCGGTGCTGGTACCTGTCTTTATAGGTGCTGCTTATCTCCTCCGTTGTTATGAAACATAAAAATGACCTTAAAACAACATTAAGGTTAAGCAATAGACAAGCAAAACTCTGCCTCCTTCATGCATGGCTCTGATTCTATTTTTCCATTGTGCTGTTGTGTTTTTTTTTTTCTTTTCTATTTTTTTTAAACCATAGATTAACTTCTGTATCGCTTGTTAGCCCCACCTTGCCTCCTCCCATATTTGTATATTTGAATTAATTTCATTGTCCTCATGTTCTAACCTATCAAAGCAAGAGGTTTTTACATGATAAGTTTTCTTCTCACAGCTTGGGCAAATATTTTTTTCCCAGAAATGTTTCACTCACTGCTGTGTCACCTACGTCACCTGCAGTTTGTAGTTCTAGAGTTTTACTAGGTAACTATTGTACAAAGGACGTTCCCTGGCTCTGTTTGCCCTTAATCTGGGAAGCAGTCAGAACAACCACAAGTTACTATTCCTGTGTATCTAAAGATAGAGAAAAAATATTAGTTTAGGGAAAATATGTTATCGTGTTTTATAATGCACATACCCTTTTGGACAATTCACTTCTGGGAACATGTAAGTTCCTTTTTAACCTCCATTCTGAGTCCGGCATCTATTGGCATCTGAAAGTATATAGCACTGAGGTCTGTTTGCAAAGTTATTCACTTCCTGGATTATTTTGTTTTAATAAAGAAAAAGAAGAGGCCCTCTGGAGCTCAGCAGGTGAGCAGCTCACTGCATTATACCAGCTCATTGCATTATGCCAGCTCTTCATCCTTCCTCAGATGCATATATTACATATTGAACAAAAAAAAATATATTTTGGACAGACTCTGTAATTTGATTTTCAAATGCTATCAAGATGGTAAATGTGAAGAATTTCTTTCCAGAAGAAAGCTGCTCACCTCTCTTAGCCAAAAGCTGTTTTCACACACTCTAATCTTGAGACTTCTCAGCCCTGCTTTTCCACAGGTGTCCCCAAGGAAGAGTTTTTATAGAAGAGGAACTCTGAAAGCTTCTGCAAGAACAATGGAGGTGGGAATCACCTGTGGCATCTTTTAGCCACAGATTTTTCTCAACAGCACTATTGCAGGGATTTTTTAATCACAGGAAAGATGCTTTGTTTTCTTTCTCCTTTCAAAGAAGCCTTTCAAAGAACTCCACACCGAAGATTAGAAATATTCTCTGAGAGTGTTACAGTCCCAAAAGAGACTACAGCAATGGTTTTGCAGTCTCACCTGAAGGTCACTCCCTCAGTTTCCCATTTGAATTTTTCCTGATGGACACCAATGTATCCTTCATAGTCTCCTCCAACCACCTCTCTTCTCCGGTGATTACACCCTCCACTTACTCATAGGCACTCAGCATGTCTCCCTGTAGCTATACATATACAGTTTGTTTTAAATCTTCTATCATAAATGAATCATTCCAGTGCTTAATCATGTGTTCTTTCCCCAGAAATCCTCTCCTGCTCCTCTTTCCCTCCTGTCAGTGTTATGTGGCCAGGATGAATTTTTCTAATTGCATGATCAGACAAAAAGACAGCCAAAGCAGGACAGCCACCTTATGAGTATATAATGGGAGTCAGCTGAACTAGTAAGAATTTAAAACCACAATATGTCTTGGCTAGTGCATCATCACTTTCTTTGGTAACTGTCAATTAGCTGAATACGTTGGTGTCACTTTCTTAAGAACAAGTGATTAAAGAAGTTAGCCTGGATGCAGATAAGTGTGGCAAATACTAGTGTTTTGTTTCAGACATGGACTGACCTGTGGGAGCCAAAACCTCACAGGCAGTATGGGAATTCAGATCCAAATGTGGGCTGCACGACTGACACCATTCACTTTTTTTGAGGGTTTCAGCCTTGTGGCTACCCTAAAAAAGTCAACCTGCTCCGATTTCCTAACTCAATTTCCATTCTCTACTAAAACTACCAAACCGATGAGGACAAAAGTCATCCACAGGCACCTAAGACACAAGTTTTCCATTTGAATCACAAATTAATCACTAGAAAAGGAAACAGTAAAACAAAAGTGAAGGGAGATCAGAAGGAAGAGTGTAAGGGTAAATAAGAGACTGGAAAACCTGTAGGCTTTTATCTTTTATATTGACCTGATAGGGACAGAGAAGGAACTGTAGGACTCAGTTTTGCTGCTAGACTTCTTCCTGGTCTGAAAAGAGACTGCTTTTCCTGTTCTTAGCTGGGAACACTGGAAAAAACAGCTCATGGGTCTCATAGAGCTGTATAGACTTGGTCCCTGAATATACCTAGAAATGACGATAAGTCCATCAGGGGTCCTGGAGAGGTCAGGTAGGCTCTGGGAATAGGGCAGTGCCTTTGAGCACCCTGTTGTTGCTAGAGGACATACTATGAGAGTTAAGGGAACAATGCAGAGATGAATGTGAAAAGGAGACCATGTAGAGACAGGTGAATATGAGTACAGATGAAGTCTGACAGGGGAGCTACTCCTAGTGGCTTATGTAAGCAAAACAATTTTATCCCCTTCAAAGGCAAAACAGAAGCCAGGACACTCTGTTTATAATTTGGGGGATTTTTGAAATCATAACTCTTTCATTATAAAATGCCTTAAGCCCTCAGCCACAGCAATCAAACCCTGCAATATCCGGTGTCATGTAAAGGAGTACCTTCTGTACTGTAACAAACACCATCAAAGGGCTTAAGTCTAAATCATGTTCGTCCCAGGGAAGTGCTGGTGATATTTCTGATAAGTACATTTCCTTATCAGAAATGGTGTGGTTCTTGCTTTCATAATGTTCTTCACTGGTCATGGTGAAAAAAAGCATCCCTAAATAGGAAAGTACTCAAGTATGTACTTATATTTTTTCAGCCTACTTTATATCCTTGAAACCACACAGGTCTTAGTCATCTACTACTGCTGGTTCTGAGATGTCCCCATGCAATATTGGTGACAGTCTACAGATGTTTGGAAGAATAAGCTTTTGTACACATCTTTTCTATTTTTCTTTCAAATACATGCTAAATATTTCTAGAAATACAGTGATGGTCAGTACTTTTTACGACCAATTACCATGGGCAGAAGAAACCCACAGCCCATAAGGACTTAGTCTTACAATACAAGCAGAGTGTTATTTATGGTTGCTCGTGCCCTCACTTACACACAGTGGTAAGATCCAACCTGTTATTGTTTTGTAGAGATGAGGTCAGGGATGAAATCTTAGCTTGTCTTGGCCATACAAATATGTACAGTTATAACATACTGAAGGTACCCGGCAGAGCCTGAGTGTTTCAGGGAGCCTACTTAAGTAAGTTCTGCACTATCCCAAGGGGCTTTTTCATGATAAATATTGAGCCATAATACAACAGACAGAAACCACTACATGCTTCTGCATGTGGTTATGTTTTAATGCTGTACTAAGAGCTCAGTCTGCAAGGATTGCAAATCCTGACGTTTTCTTTTGCTTGTTTCAGCCATTGAAGGACCTTCAACTGCACACTTTGCCTACAGTCCAATCTCACAAGGGCTGACATAGCACTATAGCATTGTGATCTATTAAACTGGTATTTTTTCCCTGTAGAGTTGTGGTCTATTCAACTGGTACTTCTCCACATATTGCATTTTGGAGGTGCCACACTCCATCTAATTCATCATCCATAACCTAGCAAGATGTTGCCACCACTAGTGATTGAGACTGAAGTAAAAAGGTGAGAAAGCTCTTAACAGTGTAAAACAAAGCATAAATCCACAGCAGCTTGTTTGTAAATACCTAGGAAAAACTTCAAATTAGCTGCTCAAGAGAAGAAAAGCTGAATAAGGAAACAATCTCTGCCAATGTCTATCACTTGACAGATGGCACGTGGAGGAATATAACACCTATCTGTAACTTTCACAGAGTTATCTCAGGTCTGCAAGAGATCCTTGGACAGTTATTTTTCTATCTGTTGCACTGAGATTTAGAATGTATATTTGGGTTTTAAAATCACTAGAATGCTCTGGGAATGACCTCTTGGTCACATTTTGGAAAATATCTAGCAAAATTTCAGGCAATTTTCAAGATGTCTTTTCTGTGCAAGGAGAGTTTTGATTCCATTATTAAGACAGATATATAGCAGCAGTAGCACCTATTTTAATAATATGATGTGTGAAATAAGTATTACATGTTACATTGAACTAAAATGACATTCAACAAGTCCAAGTGCTGGGTGCTGCACTTTGGCCACAACAACGCCATTCAGCACTACAGGCTGGGGTTGGAATTGCTGGAGAGCAGCCAGACAGAAAGGGACCTAGGGGCTGAACATGAGCCAGCAGTATGCCCAGGTGGTCAAGAAGGCCAATGGCATCCTGGCCTGCATCAGAAATAGTGTGGCCAGCAGGAGCAGAGAAACAATCATGCCCTTGTACTCAGCACTGGTTAGGCCACATCTTAAGTACTGTGTCTAGTTCTGGGCCCCTCAATTTAAGAAGGATATTGAGACTCTTGAATGTGTCCAGAGAAGGGCAATGAGGCTGGGAAGAGGCCTCAAGCACAAGCCCTACGAGGAGAGGCTGAGGGAGCTGGGGTTGCTTAGCCTGGAGAAGAGAAGGCTCAGGGGAGACCTTATTGCTGTCTACAACTACCTGAAGGGATGTTGTAGCCAGGAGGGGGTTGGTCTCTTCTGCCAGGCACCCAGCACCAGAACAAGAGGACACAGTCTCAAACTGTGCCAGGGGAAGTTTAGGCTTGAGGTGAGGAGAAAGTTCTTCACAGAGAGAGTTGTTAGCTGTTGGAATGTGCTGCCCGAGGAGGTGGTGGAGTCACCGTCCCTGGAGGTGTTCAAGAGGGGATTGGACGTGGCACTTGGTGCCATGGTTTAGTAGTCATGAGGTCTTGGGCAACAGGTTGGACTTGATGATCTCTGAAGTCTTTCCCAACCTTATTGATTCTATGATTCTATGATCTCTTGAATGCTGTCAAGTTCAGAGGTGATTTTTCTCATCATTTTGGGTGTTAAGGGAATTTCTTTAGGCATAAAATGCATTTCAAAAGTGAGAAGTACTTTAAAAAGTACTGTAAGTAACCTAGCATTTCTGGAGTAATTTCATTCACAGAAAGACATTATCTTACTTCTCTTTCAAAACTTATCTGAAGTTTTGTCTACATATCTGCTCATTATGCTCTTCCACAGGTGTGGACTGAGGCCCTGACTAAAGACAGGATTTTGGCATTGCAATGTTTAACAATCCAATATATAGTCATGCTACTGTCATCAACCTGGCAGAAGAAATGAGATCCAGCTCTAACAAGTCATTGTCAAATGAAGCTATTTTTAAAAATAAGACATTCAATCAGCCTCAGATTAGACTTTAAGCTAAGTGCCTGATTCTTAGGTGTTATGGTAGGCTTCTACTTGCAGTAATGGCTGATTCTGGGTGTAAAACTAATGTTTAAGGGAAAATACTGACCCATCTTCACTGAGAGGGATAAAAATCTCTTCCTTCAATAGATACAGGACAGCTGTAAATACCAGACCATTGTCTGAGAAGGAATATTTTTAACTGTGTCCCCAAATATCTGCTGTGCTCAGGTGTGTTGTATGGACATTCATTGTTGTCATCTGTGAGCAACTGTTTTCAAGTGAACAAATAAAATACACATCTCTGCAAAGCTCAAGTAAGGTGTGAAACAGATCTTCTCAAATCTGTCTTCTCTCAGCCACACAGATGTGATTTTCTAAGCTCTTTGTTTCATTCTCAGACTATGTGAATCTACTGCAGTGTGAATCTACTTGCAGTGTGCCCAGGCAGCCAGGAAGGCCAGTGGCATCCTGGCTTGCATCAGGAACAGTGTGGCCAGCAGGAGCAGGGAGGTCATTGTGCCCCTGTACACTGCACTGGTTAGGCCACACCTTGAGTACTGTGTCCAGTTCTGGGCCCCTCAGTTTAGGAAGGATGTTGACTTGCTGGAACGTGCCCAGAGAAGGGCAACAAAGCTGGTGAGGGGTTTGGAACACAAGCCCTATGAGGAAAGGCTGAGGGAGCTGGGGTTGCTTAGCCTGGAGAAGAGGAGACTGAGGGGTGACCTTATTGCTCTCTACAACTACCTGAAGGAGGTTGTAGCCAGGCAGAGGTTGGCCTCTTCTCCCAGGCATCCAGCACCAGAACAAGAGGACACAGTCTCAGGCTGCGCCAGGGGAGGTTTAGGCTGGATGTTAGGAAGAAGTTCTACACAGAGAGAGTGATTGCCCATTGGAATCAGCTACCCGTGGAGGTGGTGGAGTCACCTTCACTGGAGGTGTTCAGGAGAAGACTTGATGGGGTGCTTGGCTGTATGGTCTAGTTGTTGGGTGGGTTGGATTGTTTGATGGGTTGGACGCGATGATCTTGAAGGTCTCTTCCAACCTGGTGTATGTATTATTATGTATTATTATTACTAGGAAAACCCCATGTATTTTAAAGATCCTGTGCCATTAATATATTCATTGAGAATTTGTGGTGGAGTTAATTTTACAGAATAGTCAACAAAAAGCAAATTCAGTCTGATGCCCAGGTGGAGGAAACCTTCTCAGTCCATTGTAAAGTCAAATGTTTTATGCAGACTAGGCTCAATACCATGCCTGGATGTTCAAAGATGCATTCTCCTGCTGCAAGGAGAATCTTTTCAAAGGCTTGTTAAAATGTTGTATCAAAGCTCCTTTGGAATCAAAAGGTTTTCAACTAAATTTTTCATGCTGATTTCCCCACCCCCTACCCCCCCCCCCAAAACATCAAGTATGGAGGTCTTCTGCCCTAACAGAGACGTTTACGCTATAGACACATCTTTGAGCTAATCATCTGCCCTGTTATAAAATTGCCCTTTCAGATTGTGGTTCATCTCAGATTTGTAAACAGAGCTGATCACTCTGATAATGTCTGTTTCATTCTTTGACCATACAGACAGCCATGAGGGCTCCCCAGTGGGGAGATCTTCAGGACACATATTTAGCGTCAAACTTTTAAATGTCAAAAGTCAAAAATTTTGACTTTTCTGTCAGAAAATGAACTTCTCAAAGACTTTTCCAGCCAAAAAGCACAGGAAAACTGAAGGGGAATAGATTAATGATTTGAATAATTATATTTTCACCATAAATGGAAGCCTTTTTTATCTTTAGGGAATGTCCAGTTAATATTAGCCTGAGATAAATACTTGTCACACTTCCACATGTAGATGTAGTCGTGCACCACTGTTTTCACTATTCCATTTTAGTCAGATATAAAACAAAGAAAAAACCATTCTTTTTCACCTCTGCCTTAAAAAAACAACCCCAAAACCAAATCCCAAATCCAACAAATAAAAAAGCCCCAACCAAAACCATGTTCTGCCTGCTAGCACTGCCAGGAATGCAAAGTTAATATGCCAATTTGTTTCGTTCTCAAGCAGACATCCTTATGTTTTATCTGAAGCTGCTTTTCAAGCTACAGAGGAAGCACCTGTAAATGTGTTGCAGAACCACCTCATTATCCTCATTCAGACTCTTCACAAGCACCATTAGTCAGGCACTGTTTTCAAGCTGAGACTAATGTGCTTCTGTTGATGACTCCTTGTTTTTAGATGCTTTACTTATAGTCTTCTGTACAAGGAGATATCTGCTGTACATTGCATGGAGACTGCAAGTCATGTAGTCAGATAGGACTACAAAAGACCACAGGAGAAGAAGCATTTCTAAGCTTAATACACCTTTTCCCACTACATGATCAACTTATCCAAAACAACTATTTTACAGCTCCTGTCCAGCCTGGTGGTCCTTTCACAGAAACTAGAAAATGGATTTTAAGTCTCAGTGAAGTGCAGGACTGACAAACACACAGACTGATCACTAAATATTCCTTTCCAAAACACCTAATTTCTTCAGATTTCCTGAACAAAACCACAGAGATCTGTTTCTGGGGTCAGAGGGAACGATGCCTAGGCTGCAGAAATGCTCAGGTGGTTGGCATATTTGTTGTTCCTCTTGATTTTCTTCAATTTCAGTGGGAAAAGTAGTCTTCAGTCCTTACTAACATTGCGTTGCTCCATGAACCTATTTGGTATTTTACCTTTATTTCCCCAAGTGATTGAAAAAATCCTGTAGGTTTACATTGTGTAGGTCATTTGAATACACTCATTTTAAGCCAAAATGTGGAACTGAAGAGTTTCCAGTCCCCAGTGAGCACCTGAAGGTACCCTTACCTTAGGGCCTGCAATGTAGACTAATTTTTATCACTCCAACACTTAAAACCTTTCTTTTCTGCTGCATGCTGAGTAAGGCTTATAGTAAATCTATACCTTTACTTAGGCTTTTACAGATCTGCTTATCATCAAGTTCAGCCAGCTCTGATCTCCTTTAGCAATGACAAAACTGACCCTCAGATAAGTCTCCAAAAAAGGAAGACATTAAAAATACTGTCTCACGACATCGTTCCTTGAGTACATTAGCATTCTGAATTGCAAGGTGAATTTAGGCAGAGAGCAAACTGTTTTGCAGTATCAGTTGAAGGTCTATATGCTTACAGTGAAAAGTCTAAGAAAGGGAACATCAGGGAAGTCCTGATGGGGAATGGAATTTAAAGGACAGAGTATATGAAATGTACTGAAATCTCAGTAACTTCAGTGGGCTGCCAAATGATGTAGAAGACAAGTGAGACAACAGTACTTACATTCATTGTTATTGACAGAAAATAGGCTGGCAGTTCTCTGAGGTCTCTGAACTATCCCTGGATAGCCAGTGACAGTAATGCAGTATCTTTGACTGATAAGGCAGTGACAATGAGAGAAGAGTGAAGGCACCGCAGGTTTTACGGAGCAAAGCTATCATGGCAACAGCTGGACAACTGGTTCCTCACCCTGTTGGTTGATGGCTTTCTCCCCACTTCAAAGAAAAAGAGTTATTCTCCACCAGTCACATCCAATGCTACAGACTTTCAATCAGCTGGAAAAAATCATCACTTTTACAAGAAGACAATTTAACAGGCAGCTCTTCTGCTTGCTTTCTATTTACTGGAACAAGATGGGCTGTAAATATAGGACTTGGTACATCTCAGGGCCAAGGTATGGGTCCGTCTTGGCTCTCTGTATATAAATACAGGTGAGTCACTGGATGTGCCCGTACACACCTTGAAAGAAAAATACCTGAAGTGATCACTGACTGCCAGGAACCTGTGCCAAATTATTTGCAATGTCCTTTGCTCCTCCTTGGCTCATCTTCATTCACAACTGTTAAGCCAAGTCAGAGTCTGCCCTTTGGCTCATTTCATTGGCTGGCTCATTGCTAAAATGTACACATTTTTAATGAAAGATTGTTTATACCCATCCATGTACACACACACACACACACACAAAATCTCCAAGAGATTTTAGCATGGCTTGTCACAGCTTTAATGGCTCTTCCTCTGAAAGGTAGGTAGTGAATGTAATTTATGTTTGTGACAGCATGCACAGAAGTTTCTGTGCTTCTAAGAATTTTGCTTCAGTGTTTGCTTACTTGCTGCATGAAAGCCTTCCTGGTATTATATCAATTCACAGATGCAAGAAGAATCAAATGAAGAATTTCTGTATGTCAGTTAAGTAAATGCTCCCTTTTAAAATGACTTTTGTACCTGTGCACAAATGTAACTAGATGGTTCAATTCTGCTTCCACTTCGTGATGTGAAAGCATTTAGGAACTCCTATGAATTCAGGGGACTTGTTATAGATCACTGTAGACCCTGTGATAGGACAAGGGGCAATGGATATATACTACAACACAGGAGGTTCTGCCTCAACATGAGGAGGAACTTCTTCACTGTGAGGGTCATGGAGCACTGGAACAGGCTCCTCAGAGGGGTTGTGGAGTCTCCTTCTCTGGAGACTTTCCAGACACATCTGGATTTGTTTCTGTGCAACCTGTGCTAGATTCTGTGGTCCTGCTCTGGCCGGGGGGTTGACTTGATGATCTCTGGAGGTCCCTTCCAACCCCTTACATCCTGTGATCCAGTGACTGTTGGCATAGATGAGAACTTGGTTTGCAACCAAAAATAAGCCTAAGTCCCCCCTTTTTTCTTTGCTGGTGTCATTCATGGTGCAGGGTATTTTTTTCACTGTAGTGGGATGAAAGGTATTTTCAAAGATACTCTTGCAATAATAAAGTGAGTGTGCTGTACAGCCAGGGTTTATCTGGGAAACACTCCACTTCTCAAAAGAAGTCTTCTCCTCTGCGCAAGAGCTTTGCCAAAGGGTGTACATGTTACTGTTGCAGCCAAAATTACTGTTATAGCCAAGGGATGTACACGTTTCTGTGTAAACCTGTTGCCAAAGGGTGTGCAAGCTCCCGTTCAAAGTTACAGTTGAAGGGGCATTCCTAGCTTTAACGAATGTGATCTGCTTATCCAGCCAATTAAATGCAGTTTATTTTCAGATGGATGAGGGGATTGCTCATGTGATGCAGAACCTATTGCTATGGAAGCCCTTAAAAACAAGTTCCCTTTTAACTTTTTATTGTTATGCAAGGTATTACTGGTACTCATGGTATTCCCCATTCCTTGTACTATACATGCTTCTACAAAGAATAGCTCACCTCCAATTAAAGATGGTAAAAGTGCTGTGTTTTTTTTTCTCTAAGGGTGCCAAATATATTGTGAATCTGCCCCGGGCCATGCATGGCTGTTTAGCAGGCTACTGTGTGCAGCTGCAGTCACTTTTTGCATGATTTTGAATTAATAACGATAGCTCAAGAAACAGATGTGGTTGGTACACTGAATTCTTTAGCATAAAGTATCAGCAGACAGTGAGGTCAAAGCCACAGCAAACAAAATGTGATAAAGGACAGAAAATGGCTCCAGAATGTAGTACAAGAGAACTTTACTGGTTGAAAGTACACAATGGATCTTCCTTATATTCCGCTGAGTTCCACAGGAAATCTGATGGCTCTGGTCTGTCAGGTAAATGATCTCCCTCATACAATACTTTCTCAGAGCAATCATCTACCATTGTATCAGAGCTTCTCACCAGTGACAATGGGTTCATCAGTTCTGGGTGATCCTAAGCAGATGTCTCCATGCTAGAAGTCTGGGTATGGTTCATCTAGTCTATTTTGCCTTAGAAGGAAGAGTTGCACCAAAACTTCCACTGACAATGGGTCACTAGATCTGCATTGACCATATAAAGAGACCAGGCTGACTCCTTCATCAGGAAGAAGTCCTATGTTCCCCTTTGCCTTCAGATCTTTAAAGAACTGACATCTTCCCTTGGATATCTACAGCAGTGCTAGGTATTTAATATCTGAACCAAAGAAAGAGGTCTGATTTTTCTGAAACACGTATGAAAAAGATGCCCCCTTGAGGTGCTTGTTTTCCTCCATAGATAGTCAGAGAATTTGCCAGGATTGAATCAGACTTGATTAGGTCTAACTCCTACATATTTAAAATTAGATGAGATAGATTTGTCTCACGACTGGTTCACAGCAGAAACAAGGCAGTTCAAAGAAAGACAAACAAGATGAGTAGGAGCAAGGAACCCTTCTGTTTGACTTGTTATGATGAGAAATTAATTTAGAGGGAAAGGAGGTAAAGAACAACATGATAGGGCTGTTCACTAGTAGATGGGAAGAGACAAAATGAATGCAGCTACCTACTCCACTCGAGTCAGGAGCAAAGGAGCATCAAATAGGATGGAACAAGCCTCAATACAATGGGCACTCCTTTACGCTGTAGAACCATCCCATAGCCATGACATAGCAAAGACTCTAACAGTTTCAAAAAACTTGGGAAAGGATGTCAGGTATATTAAGAAAAGGAGGGTACCTCAACTGCTTTTGTTAGTGGCAAGATGGGATTATTTTCTCACGACAAGGGTAAAGGGATGTACTGTTGTTTTATGATACATGCAGATTAGTGCAAACTCAACCGCTGATGTTGTCATTAGTCATTATCCATGGGGAACAAAAAAGAAAAGAGCGTACATTTGCCTCAAGCCTGGGTTTGATTTCTGAATGTGTAGCCATATTTACCTAATGCTTGTAAACAAGCCAAAACTTGCATGCCTAAAACTGATATTTTTCTTTACCAATTTGTTTAGAATTTGCTCCGTATGTTGCATGTGAAAAGTAACATCGCTTTTATTTGTTGAAATGAAATCACTCCTGACTTTCTCTTTTATGTCTTCCACTTTTACAAGATGTTTCTTCTGGCAATATCAGTCAACTTTCTTTACCTCATTCTTTGTTCCCACATTGCCAATATTTCTGTGCTGCTGACTTCTGCACATATCCCCAGGAGCTTTTCTGATGATACTGTGAACAGGAGACCCTGGATGTTTACCAACTCCTTACTTATTTATTATACCTGGCTCATTTCCTAGGAGCAGTGAAAACAGTGTCTGTTCTTGTTGTTGATTGCTAAACAAACCTTTTAAGGAAACAATCCTCCAGTATGTCTAGGAACATTGCTTCTTCCTTTGGGACCCCATCACTGTTGTCAGGAGCAACACCTGGGAACCGGTGGCTGTCTGAGCTTTTGTACAGACCTTGCTACCTGCATATTTACCCATCTTCTCCAGCAATATCAAAGGGCTGTGTGTCCTGTTTTCTTGTTGCTGTCTTTAATTTATTGGGCTATTCCTCAAAACCTGCTACTTGCATTGCCAAATGATACATATAATTTATTGAAACATTCTCCCCTACATTTAATCCAAATCTTAAATTTAAACATACATCTTTGACAAACTCATCAGGATGTGGAAAGCTCCAAGGCTGGAAACAAGGTATCTGATCTCCTGCTGCAGGAGAATACACTTGCTGGGTTTATTGTGTATAGTATGTCCAGTGTTGTATAGGGATGAAATATTCAGCACTGCCTTAGGGATTTGGGTACTCACAGTCCATTAAAACATCAACCTGGATGTTTCTAGAAGACTTCCAGGAGTGCTCACACAGATAGGAGTATCTTGCCTCATCTCTGACTGGCCTGCTCTTTAGGTGCTTATCAAACATTAAAAATTGCACTATCCCAAATGCATCCATCTCAGACCTCCATGATGGTGTTGCCTTTTGTATTGGAGTCTCTAGCAACAAGAATCTGCATCTTATATTACATCTGGCAGGAAATTTGTATTTTCCCATCTTTTTTTTCTTCTGCTCTACCTCAATTTTAATACAATGAGGCTTCTACCAGAACTCCTACTGTGTAATCACTATTTAAAAACTGAACAGTGCCTGGCAAAGGATGTCCAACACTTCAGTTCTGAAGGGCTTTCTAAGCACCTGAGGACCCTGGCTGTCTCCTGCTACACAGCATTTTGTATATGCCTCCTTCACACTGCATTTCTCTGGGGTTTGTCAGGGTAAATGTGAAACTGTCCAAACACTGGATGTCTTTCAGTGGAAGACACTGCTGGCAAAGCAGAAGAGAGCAAAGAGGTAAAGAAAGATACAGTCAATCAATAAATAGAATAATAATTAAAAAATCAGTCTCTAAGCTGCTGATGGCATTTCTGAATGCTTTTTTATTTATTTTAAACATGCTAAGTGCCATTTGTCCCTAAAGTGGCTTGACTTCTCTTGTTACTTCAGTACATGACCTGATCAAAGAGATTACTATAACTTCAGTTCCAATCTCTGACTTGGTGTGTAACTCAAAGGGTCTCCTGCCATAGGCCCTATTTCTGTACTCCCCCAGCAAAATGTGGTGAGCACTCCTGAGTAGAAGAAGCGTTTCACCACTCTCCTATACCCACCTCACACCACAACCAAGAGAGGCTACATTTCTCTTTGTCATGCAGGAATCTGGGGCAAAGGCAAACACAGAAACTGTTGAGGCTCCTTCAGTGATTTCACACAAAGCCATTTGTTCCTCCACACCACATGCCTCCAGAAGCCCAGCCTCTATTTCTCAATTTCTTATCACCTGACAAATTTCCAAGACCTTTCAGTTCAGTTCAGTCTAACAGGAAAAGGATATTGCTTACACTCCAATTCCCATCACCCAGAGGGTGACACATGTCCCACTGTTTGACTCCCAACGTGACTGGGGAACCAGGTGTAGCACCAGAGCAAGTTTGTTCTTGCCAACCTGCAACTGCAGGGAGCACTGACTATGAGACACAAGCAGTCTCACACAGCTTCAATAAACATAACATTATTTTATCTGCCCCACTGAATGCATAGAATGACAAATATGGAGGGCCAGTAAGCATCCATGTGTGATGTAGAGGGTAAAGTCAGCCCAGGCTCTGAACAGACAGTCCTGCTTACCTCAGCTGTATCAGCCTTGCAGAGAATTCACACGTTGCAGTTGTCTTCTGCATTTGCTGATGAGGCACAAAAGGGCATCTTCCTCCTCAGACACTTCCAACCTGCTGTGCCAGTAGAGGAGTCATAGCCCAACTCAAAATGCCCTTAAATAGCATGGTAAGAAAATAATAGCTGGTGGGATGGGACAAGGCAGACACACAGCCAATCCAAGGTGAGCCATGTGCTGAATATGCTGGGAGTCACCAAGTGGCAGGGTCTTCAACAGAGATTAATTGTCCATTTAATGATTAGCATCAACTACTTGATGCTCTGTATGCTGTTTTGCAGTTAGAGAATCTGTTACTGGCCTCAAGAATCTCACCCTCAACTACATGTACCTTTAATTTGAACAACTATTGACATTCTGAGAATCTGAATGGTCATTCTACACTGTACAACAAAGCTTATCCTGAAAGAGAGATCAAAAGTTGAAGATAATTTCAAAACTCTTGAAAAATCCTATACTGTAGATACTCTGGGCCAAATCACCCAACCTGTTCTAACTGGTGTAAATCAGTGGCTCAAAATTCAATGTCCCTGGGCCTTTCTAGACTTGTACTGGGGTTTTCATGGCCAGGGACCTACCAGTGTTCAAGTGAGGACTGTGGAAAAGCAAGCTTCTGGCCTCCTTCTTTATCTTTTGCGGAAGTTAACCACAATAGAGGTTAGTTCTTTATACAGTACTTTGGGCTGGTCCAGAGGGGAAAAAGTCAACCACACAGCTGTTTTGGGTTGGTTTTTCATCTCTCTTGCTCTGATGCACGAATTAATCCACTGATTAATCAAGCAATTCATTGACAAGAACTGTGATTTACGCTGAGCTGAGTTACAGCATGCAAATATTTGCACAGTGCTGGACATGGATTGTAATATGAAGTCTGTAAGTATATTTCTTTAAACCATAAACATTTCTTGTGGATAATCCAAGTGCAAAACTCAAGCCCTTGTTCCTTGGTGATTTGAACGGGCAGACCGTGGCAAGAGACATAAATAAAACCTTAATCTGAGAAATAACTCTTTGAGGATGGTTTTGAGAACTGCAAAGGGAAGTAACGTGCCTTGTTACCTCTAACAGTTCGATAGAGTGAGGCACTGTGCTCCAGTTTACATTTTCAAACATCTTCCTTCTTTGTCCTCTGTGCAGACAGAGGACAAATCTGTGCAGACAGCATGTGCCACTCAGGACATTCTTCAGAGGGACATCAAAAAGCAAGCTCAACCTTCCTTTGGATGCGTTGTGAGAGACTGATGTCTTGTAAGCAAGTTCATAGTATCATAGAATCAGTCAGGGTTGGAAGGGACCACAAGGATCATCTAGTTCCAACCCCCTGCCATGGGCAGGGACATCTCACACTACATCAGGCTGGCCAGAGCCTCATCCAGCCTGGGCTCAAACACTTCCAGGGACAGGGCCTCAACCACCTCCCTGGACAGCCCATTCCAGGGCTTCACCACTCTCATGGTGAAGAACTTGCTCCTCACGTCCAGCCTGAATCTCCCCACCTCCAACTTCATTCCATTCCCCCTAATCCTATCACTACCTGAGATCCTGAGAAGTCCCTCCCCAGCCTTCTTGTAGGCCCCCTTCAGATACTGGAAAGCCAGTATAATAATAAATAGCCAGTTTAATAATAAACTTCTTGCAGGAAAAGGTAAAATTGGCAGTAACTTCTCTGTGGCTCAGAATCTAAAACCTCTTCTAAAAAGTAACAGCATGATGACATACGTACAATCTTGTTCAGGTCCACAAAGCTCTTCCAGTATTATTTTCTCTTGTCAAAAGAAAAAAGAAAAAAAAAAAAAAAAAAAAAAAAAAAAGGGGGGGGAAAAATTCTGCTATGCTTTAAGAGAGACCTTTGGTGAGGTAAATCCAGACCCTCACCCCTTAGCACTTTGTCTCATTCTCACACAGTGTTCTGCCCAACCTATAACACAATTTTTAAATGGTTTTTATTTTTTAATGCAATCTGTTTGTGTTTTTTTTTTTAAGACTAATTAACTCATGGGCTATGCAGATGGGTTAGACTGATATTTGAGTCTTTGCTGTTGGGTTTTTTTTCCAGATAGTTTGAGGAGACAAATCTGAATTCTGTTTGCTAAACCAGTCCAAAAGCCTAAACAATTCTATTTTCTTGCTTCAGTGTTTTTTATCCATCAGATGGGGAATTTTTCTTCTTTCTTTACAGAGGTAAGCTGTATTGTTTGCAATATGACACAGTCTGTCTGACTTTTACTAACACAATGCAAGTCCTTTCTTACCTTCTGTTAAATCCTGCACCCCTCCAGGGCTCTGCTGGTCTCATCTCTGTGCTGGGTAATTCTCAGCAGACTGGTCTCTGGGTTGCTGCTCCCGTGCAAGCAAAGCTGTCGTGACACAAGAGCAATGCCTGCAAGGTGCACACAAACAAAGCCATTCTTACCAAGTTTATCTGCATGAATTGGTAGAGCTTGCCCATTCCTGCCCAGTTCTTTTGGCTCAGACACCTTAATACTGACTATATCCCTTGCTATATGCTGAGTAATCTGTTGTGAAAAATGCCTGTGAAGAGGCCCCATTATGCACGCTCTCCTACCAGGCAACATAAAAATCCTGCCTAAACAGCATGCTGATTAAAGTCACATAAGTTTTTTAATGACTACTTATGCTTCCCAACCATTATCTAGTGATTGTTGAAGCTCCTTGCTGGAAGCCTTTTTTGTGGTGAGTAATGAAATAATGCAAACTGGTGGGACCTGGTGCTGATTTTTAAGGGAAAAAGGCCTTTCTGGGTGACAGGATCAATGTAGTCTGTGAGAGAGCTATTGAAAAGATTTGTCTGTGGACACAGCAGACACTTCATCATGACAGTCCACAAAGGAGAGTGTCAAAGACCAAAAGCCTTCATAATCATTCCAGTTAGGATACCTGTCTTAAGTATGGAAACAGAGGGGGAAATCCTTGATGAACAGAAGACACCCAGAAATCCCAGAAATGGGTAAAACTTTTGTTTCACATGGCTGAATTTACACTGAATTATGGAACATTATATCCCACAGATCACCAGTTTCACTGCTATCTCAAGATTACAGCACAGAAGAACTGCAACTCGCTTGGACCCCTGTCAGTGTGTGGCTAGGGCTGAGGTAAGGACAGATAGACTAGAACAGTAGGACCACATCAAGCGAATGGAACCCAACTCAAGGTGAGAAAGACATGGATTACAGAATTTATTCCCAAACTAATTTGTGTTGATTGTGCACAAAGAAACAACTCTGATAAAAGAGACCCACTGACAACCTCTCCTCCCACCATTTATTGAGACTACACACACTTGGAGCCAGGAAGGGCACCACAATTCCAGTTTTGGCCCCTAATTGATGAGGTCAACAGTGAGGATACGAAGACAATAGCGATATTGCTGATGCCTGTGTGGCTCCATCAGTCTTTCCAGGGACTTGGGGTGATTTCTGTGGAATGTGACATTCATGATACACTTCAGCATTTCTGAGCTCTCTTGAATGTACAACAGCACTTGGGTCCCCCCCTGCCTGCAGTAATGTGGCTTTAATTTGCTCTCTGGCCACACGAATCACCGCTTTCTAGCTGTACACATAGTGCTTTATCATGTGAAAAAGTGTTCCATCCAAACAATGTGAATTAAAGGTAAAGCAAGTCTAGAGAATTCCTTCTTTGTAATAAGTTATCCATTAAATACCACTTAAGCTTTTCTTGTTTTAAAGCATATGTCAACATAATCTCAAATACTTTTCATAAAGTACTAGTAGTAAGTCATTAAAAATGACAAAAATGTCTTTAATCTATAAAAATTATTTTAATCAACTGAGATATCTTTTTCAACATAACAAAATAAACACAGCCCAGACTGGGCTATCTAATCTTCAACTCACAATGGGATGACTTTACAGCAGAATGTCAGAATCACTAGCTAAATTCATTAGGTGCTTACTGCTCCAATGAGCTTTCAGGTATGTTTTCCTTACTGCTGTGGAATATCCCAGTTCTTTCTAAATATTTACCAATGTTGAATGTTTATATGTTTGTATTTCCTCAGATGCAAAGCTTGCACTTTCTGAAAGGTGGTGTGATTGAGAAGCAGGAAATCACTTTTGGGTAGGCATTGATCAAAGGAAAGATAATGATTCGGTACCATTCCTGAGCAACCATTCAGAATTTCCATCCCCTTCATCTGACTATCAATCCTGGCAAAGGCAGAAGAGTTAGGACAACAGGGGAAAGATCAGGAGAAATTAGTGAAAAAAAAACATGAAAGTGCTGCAAATGATAGGTTTCTGTCTGATATGACATCATTCCTTGCTGAGGTCAGTACTCTGGGACAATTCAGTCACTACAGAGTTAACCATCTGCTGTGTTTAACTCCTAATTTGAGTTAGTTTAAACACATTTCTAATTTGGCACCTAATTGCTACAGTGTGGGGCTACAACAGTCACTCTTCTGCTCTGATCTGTGCCCAGTGTTATGAAAGCTTGCTATGAACTGAAGGACAGATGAAACCAGATGAATTTGAATTTGCCTCTCCAAATTATCTTCTGATTTTGCTGATTGCTGTAGCAAATAATAAAGTAGGACAAAACTTCCCTTGCAGAAGGTGTGTGACAGTGTCACGGGGTGTTTGTTGTGTGTTACTGGCAGGTGACGGTGTTTGCTGAGGGTCTTGCACTAGAAAGGGGCTACGAGCTGATTCATCCCTTCAGACATAGTCACTGTGACTATACTGCAAATTGCAAGATATCCCCATGCCATTGTGGTCCCTCTGTCCTTCCATTTGAGAGCAGAGACCTGATGAAGATGCAAACACCAGCTGGAGTCCTTGAGCAAAATGCAGTTTCACAAGGTGTGGGACATGCTTATCTGTGAAGGGCAGAGAGGTTTCCACCACTATGGAACAAACCTCTTGTGTTAAGATCAGCACAACCCTTACCACTTTCTACCCTAAGCATGGGCCTTTCTTGATTTGCCTTCACTACTACTTAGCTGTTTTGAGGAAAGTTTGGGATAATCATATATACATAACATTAATATTTCAAATTAATTATTTATCCATCCAGTACACTGCATATTTCAGAAACTATGTCAAAAGGTGACCATCTGTTTTTAGAATTACTACAAGTGAAGCTGATCCATCTTTCATATGATGAGGCCATAATGAAGAGCAAAAAAAGTCATCATAAAAGTTTATGATATTAATGAGTATGGTTCACAATGTGTGCTTGCTATTAATACACCACACTTTATCAGATGACAACTATCAAATACTTCTTTTCTGTGATCCTCATTTCCTTTCATGCTCCTTCTAATTGAAAAGAAGAGATCTAGACAGAGGGATTTCTGCCATATAGATATACAAATAGAGCTGGAAAACTCTCATGCTTTTTTCCCCAAGTCAATATTTGCTGAGATTTAGTAATCACAGTGTCTAGTGATGGACAAATTAAACTTCCATTCAGACCAGTTTTGTAAGCTGAATTTCACAGATCTCCACAAGTTTAAGCTATTTTATGTTTCTGAATAGCAGAAAAGTTTTACTTATCATGTTGGCACAACCAAATGCAAAATATGATACTTATATTTGTTTCTTAGTAGCAGCTTCATGCTTTCTTGATACCAGCAGTGAAATAATCGATGAAGCTATGGCTTGGCACTGCAGTCCTAGGAAGGTCTAGACCTATAACACTTACTAATGGGCAAAGGTTTAGTTGATTAGCTTGGGACCTGGAACGCTGAGCAAACACAAGATCATGACCATAGCCTGAAGGCCAAACTCAAAGATTGTCCAGGAGAAAAAAAAAAAAAAAAAAGGTGTAAGTTGCTTTTTCCACACCTGAACTAAATTCTGGACATCACAGGGAGCAGCTCAATAGAGAAATACCACTCTGCATAGCTGTTATGGAGTGCAAGATGGTCAAAAGATCAAAAAAGAATGAAGCCTAGCCTTGCTTGTCTGTCAGTGTACACAACAATTTGGCCAGCATTGTGCTTTGAAAAGGTAAGAAGGACCACATGATGAGCTGTGCTCTGCTCTGCCTAAGGACAGTGGTCTGGTGCTGAAGTGGGGGCTTCTGGTCTAGCTGATCCTTGGCTGAGACACGCACACACAAGCACTGTCATGGGCTGCTGATACAGTACCTGACTGTAATTGTCCTGAGACCCACAGTACATTTAACCTAAAACCATTTTGCAAGAAGGCAATGGAAGACCCAGAGAAGCTGTTCTCTTGGTCTTGAGGGACTGCACTGAAGCAGTCTTCACACTCAAATATATGCAGGTGGCACATTGCTGTGGCTTTGGCTTACATGGTTGCTGAGACCTGTGGCTCAAAGTGTTGGGAAATTTGACTATCATTTGACCTAGACTGGCAGGTTCTGTGTTCTACTGTGGCTGAGGACTGAGGGGACCTGCAACTGCCAAGGCACCTTCAGTACAGGGAACAACAACCTGAGAATTTGCAGGAAAATTTGTATCCAAATTCTGTGTACCTGCAGAGAGGAGGGGGTTGGAACTAGATGATCCTTGAGGTCCCTTCCAACATTAACAATTCTGTGATTCTATGATTTATTAAATCAGTAAGCATACTGGGATGTGTGTGCATGTTTTACACACACACACACACACAAACATGGAGAGATTTCTTTCTTAGCACAGACAGCACAGGAGCTTTATTGTGCTAAAGGGAGCTGTAGCATAAAGGTGAATCACAGCTGGCAAGAATGCAGTTATTATTACTTATTTTCTCCCACACTATGCATGAAAGGGTAGACAGAAGCCTCCCAGTATTTATTTTCTCTCTGAGATATTTCTTCATCGTTTATTTGCTTCTGCTTTCTTCAGAAAAGGGAAACCAATCTTTAAAAATCTTTGTGCATTTTTGTTTGTTTGTGTGTGAGTCGTTAGCCATGTCTGTTCTTGGAAGGAAACCTACCTCCTCTTCAAAAGAGTATTCCAATAACTCCTGTGTTTCTCACCTCTGGGCTGCAAAGACTATGAAAAGTATCTCCTCTTTTCTTTTTTTTTTTTTTTTTTAAATAAATCTTTCAAAACTACTCAGCCCCTTAATTTCATTAGAGATTGGACTTGTACAAATCCTTACAAGTATGGTTGCCCTTTGACAGTTCTTCCTGCTTTAGTCTCAGAACAGCAATGGGAACAGGACTCTTGATCACAGCAGGAATGCGTTTATGATCATGCATTGCTCAAGTCTGTTTTTATTTCTCGTTTTATGTAAAATGCTGCAGTAATCCCTTTAGAATTCCTCTCAGCTTAAATCTCAGAGACTGTTCAAGGCTGCCTCTTAATGTCTCAAGAGCACTTCAGCTCACATAAGCCTCATATTCAACAGGTAAAGCCCACTTTGTTCTATAGAGATGGCTGAAGTAATGTAAAATTAAAGATTTAATCTTCTGTGGTAACTCAGACTGTCCTCAGTCCAACACAAAGACACTAAAAGTCTGTTAACTTTTAAGTAAGTAGAGAATTCTTTGATTGACAGTGGTCTGCTGTATTGGTCCCAAAAACTATGCCACAACAAATTTTATTGCAATTGAGTGAGAAGACTTTCTGCACACTTTGGGAACGCAAGGGGATTCATTTCACTATTAACAGGTTTTCTCCATTATAAACCTTAATTGACAGGATTTAAAAGCAATTAAAGTCAAGACCAAACATTTTGGCCAAATTAAGGAAGGATTTTGGGAGGTTTTGTTGTTTTGCAGTTTTTAAAAGCCAAATTTAGACTGAAGCAATCAAAAGAGGTACTTGGTACTTGAGACTTCAAATGATTGGTAATTATATGAAATGGAATATAGTCTGCACACTTTTATTCTCATTAGGAACTTCACACAGGAGCTTAACCCATCTTTATCTTTAACATGTTTTTTTCCCAGTTAGTGGCCAGATGCCTGAACAATGGACTCCACCAATTAACGTAGCCTAGGCTGACATTCAAAGTGGGTTAATAAGGACTCGACCAAACTTAACATATATTTCCTCAGCCACAGATCTATCAGTTAACTTCAAAATCCCCTACTCTACCCCTTAGCAAACCAGTAGAAGATGTTTTAAAGTTGTCTGTGCCAGTATGACTTGCTTCTACTAAGAAGCTTGGCAAGAAAAACAAATGCAGCTCACAGATTACTGCAGAAGCAAAGCAGTCAGGCATTTTGGTACTGTTCCACTGGAATTAATTCTGACATTTTATGGTGTTTTTCTACCTTTAACTGGGACTAAAAATTGAAATATTAATTTTGTTGTGTACTTTAGTATTCTGTAAAATTGCAGTTTGCCAGGCACCTAAATAAAACATTTTGTTTGAGAAGAATTGATATTAACTTTTTCCCCCACTGCTATTAGCTCCAAATGCTTGTCAGAGAACAGGTAGGTACCAAATACAGAGTGTGCCCTTGAGGTTACATTGGCTAGAACTTCCATTAGATCTTCACTAAAAACAGCAAAAGCTTAGACAGCTCACTCATGTGGACACACACACATAAACCTGTATTTAGACATATTGATATGTGAGTTAAATCCTGCCTCAGCCCTCTACTCTGCTTTAGCTCTCTAATTTTCACATGAAGACCACAGCCTTTATAGCTTGTCTACCTTCTCTGAGAATGCAGCACTGAATCGTTTGTGACCTGACATTCCTGCTGTATATTAAATTTAGTATTTGAGAACTGTATTTCTTTAGACCAAAGATCTGACATTTGTAAAATAGATGAAAAAGATTACAAGCAATTGAGGCCTGGGGGTTATTTATTTTTGCCTCTGTTTTGATAGCTCACTGCCTAGAAGTATGTGATATTTCCCCCTGTCTGTATTCTTTCCTTTGTTCTCATTTGCTCTTACTCCATGAATTGCATCCAAAATGGCAGATTCAATACAAGAGAGAGGAAATTTACAGCAATAGCCAGAGACCATTTTAAGCAGAGTAGTTGGATGGCCATAGCCCCATTTAGGAAGCACTCCCACCCAAAGCGTGTCTCGGTGTAGTGCAGGGAGCCTCAGTCTCTCCTTTGGTGTTCCATTCTTGGTAAGCACTATCTTTTCATTGAGCCAGAGACCATCAGAACATCGCTCTCTTGCTTGATTTGGGAGATGTCCCAAATCTGCAGCCAGTGGACACTTTGAGCATTTGGAACAGAGAGAAAGCATTACTTGAGCTGCTCCATTTTACCTAAAACTCCCCTGTAGCCTGGCAGTTAAACAGAAAACTCTTGGGAATGCTGTCATCAAAAACTGCTCTGGGCATGGGTGAGTCCTGACTACCAACTTTTCACAGCAACACTGTGAAAGGTTAACAGCTTGCACCGTAAGTAGAAGAGAAATAAGATTGGTTTTGTTTTATTTTCTCTTTCAGAATCCAAAGGTGTTTATTTTCAATTTTCAAATACTCTCACATGAACAAAAGCATATATTTGGGCAAATCTATCTTTTGCCAAACCCCTTAACCCTCCAAAGTATAAACCCCAACATCTCATCTAGGTCTGCTCAGCACCATCCAAAATCAGGCACTTAGTTGTCTCAGAGCTGCAGTTTTAAATGGCTTTCTGAAAGTGTAAAGCCTCACAGATGAGTTCATTTTGTAAATGCAGGCTCTGTGAGCAGTGCCAGGATAAAATCAGGGCTCTAATTACTTAAAGAAAAGGCAAGTAAGAGTCAGTCAAAGCTGCTCTTCTAGCATCCATCTCTCTTGCCTAAAGCTTTACACCGTTGCCCATCAGCGTAGCAGCTGAGTGCCTGCTCTACTAAAGACCATGACATTATGAGAAGGATAGAAAGAAAAGGCAGCACATCTGCAAAATGTGCCCTAGGCTAGCTATCACTTGAGCATTCTGTCAAGGGGTTATTTGGTCTAAAATAAATAATTTAGCAAGATCTTTTTTGGCATAGAACTACAACATTGGTAACATTACTTGGTGAGAAATAACTGAGTGTGAGGGGCCTATTAGCTTGCTGTGGCCTCAAAGTAGGGTCTTAGATAAATCTTTGTAACTTTTCAGGATCTCAGCTTTATACCCTCACAATAAGAGAAAGTCTAGTTTATCGAATACCTAATAGAACATACAGGAAAACCTCTAGGATCAGAAGTCAAAACAGATCTCTGTTATTTCCCAATAATGGGATCAGAATTGCCTTGCCTAGTTTTTTTCTTATGTCTCTCCATCACATACACACATGAATTTTGTGCTGCTTTCTTTTGTAAAAGATCAAAATGGACAGGCAGAGACTGTCCCAGTAAAACCAACTGGCAAGTGTGAAACCAATATTCTCTTTGGGGTGGGATGAATTTGATCCCCTCAGATTGAGGGAGAGTTGACCTGGCTGAGCCAAAACCCACTGCGCAAACCCAACTAGGACTACATCTTGAGGAGACTTACCTTTGCTTTTTTTGTAAAGACCCAGTCCCCCAGTGTCTCACAAACCTTTAGGCACTAAGATGATGTCATGAATACCTACAGTTCAAATTCCATTCTAGATGCCTAAAGTTGCTTTTGTTTGTTTGGTTTGGTTGTGTTGGTGTTTGGGGTTTTTTTTGCCTCTTTTTTTGGCCTTTTTTTTTTCACTGTGGCCTGTGAAAACTGCATGTAAGTGTTGA
Organism: Picus viridis; assembly: GCA_033816785.1. Lineage (NCBI taxonomy): Eukaryota > Metazoa > Chordata > Aves > Piciformes > Picidae > Picus > Picus viridis. The sequence goes on from CM066573.1 coordinate 13,903,666, forward strand.
AGTGTTTGGATGTTACTCCTATTGTGGGATGATATTCTCAACTCCTGCAAACCAATGAGTGTTTTACCACTGACTTCAATACAGCTGGAATTCTCCCTTATTATCTTGAAGCTAAAAGCCTGTTACTTGCTACCAGCTATGACTGGGAAATTTTTGATTTAGCTGTGGAGATAAAACATTTGTGATGTACTGGCTAAAAATCTTAATCAATCCAACACAAAACCCGTCTTCCTACTAGAATATTCTGTTTCTCTTCTTTCTCTGGGAAATCCCATTATCTTCAGACATGTGTCAAAATATATCTACTGAGTATTGATATCAAGTAATTATGTGAGACAAAATCATTTGTGTATGGTATGAGAGCAGAGACAAATGACTGCATTCTGAACTGCATCTCTTTGCAGCAATGAGGCAAAGGCTTCAAACCTCATATGGAAATGAGCAATGCATGCAAATTACTTTGTCTAAAAGGATTTTCATTAGAAGTGGAATTCTGAGCAGTTCAAAAATCACTAATGTTCACTGGCAGGAGCCAAATGGCTGAGTCAACATCACTTTTAGTCTTTAGTGCCTCTTTTCTGTAATGCTGAACCACTGAAATAGTCTGATCAAACTTGGCATGGCAGGAAGTGCACTGTGCCAGATTAGTTAAGTCATAGGCTGACTCATCCTTGGAGTATGACAAATGCTAAATGAGCTACTGATCCTTTGGGTAGCTGGGTACAGCTCCCTGTGAGATTGGGACACAGACAGTAGGAGGTATTGATAGTGGATGGCTCTGTCTGTCATTCAGTTTAATTATTTTTATTTATTCTCTATAGGATTCTGTTCTTCACCCTAGATGCTGATTATTTGAGCTATAGTGGAAAACAGGTAAACCCAACATCCACAACTAAAAATCCCTAAAGTCATTTTAAGAACTCAAATATTAGATCTTACTTCCTTTGTTTGCACATGCTGCAACATCTAGTATATGAGTAGGTATACCATAAGCTCTAAGCCGGTTTACGTGTGGAGGAAAGAAGGATCATACGCTACTGTGCACCCAAGAGCATTCCTGTGCTCGGAGCACACCTAACAGAGCTGTTCCCATCAGACAGTCAGGCTGGAGGTAGCTGCTCCTGTGAAGACAGATTCTTCACACAGGCACCTGAAATCTGAAAGAGAGATGCTGACTGAAAGCCAGTGCTCAGTGATGGCTTTTTGAATGCATGCATCTGAAGTCTGCTCATGTGTTGCTATAGAATGATATCCTGACGTGCATTTGTATCAGGTGTGGAACAAAGAAACAGGCAACATGGTGCCAAGACTTCTAGCAGACTTTCTGTCTCTTTTAGGATACACATTTTCTGTTTAAGTCTTAGCCTATAACTCTGTGAAAGGACTCACAGCTTTTTATCTTTTTATCTGCATTTGCTTTGCTCTGAAGATTTGCCTTGGATTCAATCAAGGAGCTATGCTAAATGGAAAGCTGTTCTTTTAGTTATATTTCAAGTTGATTTAGTTTGCATTATTGGCCACTGAGGATATTCTGATCATGCTACATGTGTGTAGATCTGTCATAATTAACACAGCCAGGCCTGCCCCATCCTTGTTTCCCTTGGGCTCTGTGGTATCCACCACTTCTGAATTTTTACAGAACAAAGGAATGGATAGCTCATCTTTATAGTATTAATTGGATTACAGTGCATTTAGGTCAAACAAACAAGCAAACCCAAAAAACCAAACCCAAGATGTGAGAGCTGGCTTAGTTTAGCTCTTTGTTCATTGCCAGCGAGTGACAACATTCTGCCTGAATCTACCTCAGTGATACTCATCTGGTGCTCTCCTACGTGAAATGTGTCAGGAGGATTTTTGACATTTAAAAAGATAAAACAGAAAATATGTTTAACAGAAAGGGATGATCAAGAATACCTGATCAGTTATGAAATAGAGGTTCCAGTTTCCAGCCCAAAACTGAAACACCTGCTCATAAGTCAAGCAAGCGGTTACACTGAACATACCATGTGCTAAGGTTGGCCACACTATCCTGGCACTGGACATAGATGGAAACAAATAAATGCAGCTGGAAAGCAGCATCTGAAACAATTTCTCATATGATTAAAGTCTTAGCCAGGTAATATACAGCACTTGCAGCAACCTCCCAACTAGTGTTTCTGTCTGTCTCCCAGCTGAGACTGACACCTTCGGTAGAAGATTCCTCCTTCTTTCTGAACTTTCATGTGGGACAGTTTAAGTTGCCCCTAAACTGATTTTGCAACAAAAGCAACCATTTGAGATACCTGGGCCTTCCTACTAGAATATCTGGGTGATTGTGCTCACTGGGTCTTGGGCTCCAAGTCCTGGTCTGTTGTTCCTTCCCATGTCATACCACTCTGTACCTACCGCTGAGACTGGTGCTCAGGGCTACTTTCCTACTGAGCTAGCTGCACTCACTTGTTTGACTGCATGTTCATGTGGAAGTTGTGGTGTGTATTGGACTGTGCTCTAGGGATTTCATTAAGGTAGGTCAAAATAAACACTGAAGTTTGGAACCAAGTCTTACTTATGCAATTTCTATTTGGTACTGCAAAAGGGTAAAGCCCATTTGAATATCCTAGAATTGGTAGTGATTGGAGTCAGCCCATGGAAAGAACTTCCAGAGTAATAACACAAGGGCTGGAGCATGTATGCAGCCTGTAGATAGAGGTTTGAATTGCAACTCTCGGTCAGCAATAGCAATCCTTCACTAGCCCAACCTTTGCCAAATTAATTCCATAAATGTTTTAGTAGTAAAATATTGGTAAGGTGGAAAAATTAGATCTGGAGAATAAAGTATTGTCTTAATTTGAGATGGCATGCAAGTCTTTAATGAAGGCAGGTATGATGTCAAACTAATAATCACAAGTTTAGAAACTGCTAAATGCTATGAAAAACTGCTTGCTGTCCCAGTGTCTAGGGAGTATAAGACAGGACCAGAATGTAAGAAGTAGCTACTGCTACTGATGGCTTACAAAGCAATGAAAGATGTTTGACGTTCACTTTCCAGGTCTGTTAGCTGCGCAGATACAACATCTTGCTTCAGCTAGCAACAAGACATACTTTATCCAATAAACTGACCAGACAAGGCTACTCATTTGACCTTAATTACCCAAGTGTTCACCCAATACTATGCAGACAGACAACATCAGTTGACACATTGGTCCTGCTAATAGTGATACTTAGCACTCCCTACTGTTTTTTATCTTCAAAGCACTTTCAACTTTTACTTAATTAATATCTTTGAAGATGCCAAACTGTTTGCTGATATTTCACTGATAGTTTCTGCTCTTTCCAGAGCAGAGGAAAAGATGCTATTTCCTAATTAGATTTTAGTAAAGACACTACTGACTTCCCCTTCTTCTCATCTGGTTTTCAGCATCCTTCTGTTTCCAGCAATCTGACCTCTTGCCGGTCAGCACCTGGGGAATTATTGCCTTACTTGCCTTTTAAATTGCAGATAACATTTTTCTTTGTCAAAGTAAAAGATCTTCTTTTATTTTTTCCCCCAGACAAATTTGAATGTTACACTCTTTAGGAATTTCAATCCCTTTACTGGGTGAAAAAGTAGGAGCAAATTGTTTTTAAATAGTTTTCTATGTAGAGTTTCCTGACTTTGTGTTTGTTAGAGCATTAAACAAACATTAATTAGATGCTTGAATTTCAGTCCACTGTTTCAGCAGAAGCTTTGGCAGGTTGTTGAAATATAGATGCTAGACCTTTCATGCTTTCATGGAGCATCTAAAGCCACATGCACGTCATCATCACTGCTGCATCTGTCACAATCAAAGGAGAATGGACTATTGGCGAAGTGCACTCTAAAGTCACAAACGGGCATTTCCACTGAGGTCAAGAGATTCACAACTTTTATCCACAATGGTGTATCTGCCAAAAAAGAATAAATAATCAAAAATAGGTACCTTTTTCTCCAAAGGATGGCTTTATCTTATAAAATGAGATGGTGAACAGCAACGTTTCTGTAGAACAGAGTGCAGTGCATTGTCTGAATAGTTTCACAAAGCAGACAGCAAGCAGGTTGTTAGGAGATTGCTCCAATGCCCCCTGGGCCACTCGAAAATTGTGCCTTACACTGCATTACAAATCTAGACATTACAGAAGATTAATTTCCTTCTAGTCCTCTTTTCATTTTGTTCCAACCTCCCAATTATTTCTTCTAATTCTGCTGTAGCTGTAATCATCCTTCAAATACATATCTGTCAGATGCAGCACTGTCCATCAGCTGTCACAGCTTACAGTCACACACTGTACACGTGTGTGTTTGGCTGCAGTTCTTTCATCTGCAGTTCAGCAAAGAATTGAGCCTGCTTGCATTCTGTTCAACAAAGCACTTGAAAAATATAAGGATAAGGTTGAAAATATAAGGTTATATATAAGGTTGAAAATATAAGGTTGAAAATATAAGGTTGAAAATATAAGGATAAGGTTGAATATAAGAATATTGTAATCGGCAATGGGTTGTTTAATGATATTGACGGAACTTAATAATATCTTATGAACTAGAAAAAGAAACTTCCTTCCACTAACTTTCTGAGATGGGGAAAAAGGTCTACTCCAGTCAGACAGCATGCACTTCAGCCAGCAGAAAAATTCAGCCAGCAGAAAAATCCATCCAGCCTACTTCTAATAGCATGCTAAAAACAGTAACAGAGAGAAAACACCCAGATCAAAAATGCTTGCTAAAGACCTGATCAGCAGCCAGTGTACCCCTTGGGGACTCAATTTACTTCTCTAGATAGTTTAGGGTGAGATTTTAAAAAAATTATTAAATGTTGATAAAAATTCAACCACCACTACACACACACACACACACAAACAAAAAGCCAAAACCAGCCCTCTCAGAAGCCATTTGTGAAACAAAAATCCCCTGACTAAAAGAGCTCATAGAGGAAATGCAGGAGATAATTCCTCTTAAAGAAAGATGCAGTGCACAGGTCAATTCAAAGACTATGCAGAAATGGGTAATGTTGGCTTGCTCCTCCCTTTTACGCTGCAGTGTTGCCACTTTGGTGTGCTCTATCCTATTTGGGAAAGAATTTCTAAAGACAGATTATCTCGGCACCATGTTCTCTGTTCTCTACACAGTTTTCAGGATCACACTGTCCTTAAAGCTCTGTATGGAAACAATATATTTTAGATATAACACACTTATTTGTTGGGTTTTGCACAGTTTTATTTATGGTGTTTTTTTTTTTTTCATAGATATCTCAGCTGGGCTTTCAAAGCTTTTCTTTAACTGTTTCTTTAACATTGGAAGTGATTGGGTGTATCTCAGCTGGGCTTTCAAAGTTTTTCTTTAACTGTTTCTTTAACATTGGAAGTGATTGGGTGCATCCTACACTGGTTGAAACTGGTTGACAAAAGAAAGAGTGAAAAGACCTTCACTCTTCTGTAGCACCCAACAATGAAGCAAGCACATAGGCTGTGAAGAATCATAGAATTGTTTGAGTTGGAAGTAACCTTTAAAGACCATTTAGTCCAAGCATGATACCACAGGCAGGGACATGAAAAAGTGCTTTGCCAAACAATTAAGAAACAAAAGCCATGTTGCCCTTCCTGTTTCTGAGATATTTTGGTTCATCATCATCAGGTCTGAACACTTCTTAAAGGCTAATTTCTATTTTTTGGCCAGTCACAGCATTTCATTTCCCATTTGGCGTAGCACAACACATCTCAAGGTGGGATTCCATTTGCTCCTGGAACTGAGATGGGTGTAAGCATTTTGCATGGAAGTAAGGCAGTTTCCCAGTGATGTCTTTAACAGTTCTTTTCCTGTCCACTATTTTTCAAGAATGCAAATTGACAAATGCAGTGCAACCATCAGGAATATGTAAGTCTAAAATGTACTGGAGGAAGACTGAAACGTGCAAAGCTATTCTGCTTTTGCAAATCTTTCTTCTGCTAAAATGAAGGAATTCAAAGAAAACACTACAGTCTTACACTTCTGTTGGACTACAGCAATTCTGGGTCTCCTTGACCATGCTCTAGAGTACTGGCCTTCGGTATCATAAAATTCAAAGGAAAAGAAAAGGAATTCATTGCCCTTCTGCTGCTTACCACTTCTGCACACTTATTTTTTTCTCCAAGTATGTATCTTGTAACACTTTCAAAATGAAATCAGCATCTAATCCATCCCTGAGTAATTGAACTTACAGGAAATAGACAACAAAAAGAGTGTTTTTAGATAAATCCTAATTAATTGTACATGCAAATGTCTTGGATGGATGTGGTCATGCAATTCAATTAGATGACTAATTATGTTGGAATTATAATACCATATTTAAATACACAAACATGCATAAAAATGCCTGCCCAGGAGTTTGCATGCTGGAGGCTGGGAATAGCCTAATTTATTGGCTCTTTAGTGCCACCTGTTGAAAACTGAAAACGTATGCAAATGAAACTGAGGGCTGATTAGATGTCCATTAAGAAGGGCAATGTCCATTTGCTTGGCAGGTGTGAAACAGTCATCATCTTCATAAACTTAACAGCTGGGATGGAAGTATTTACAACATGGTGGTAACCCTACGAAGGAAAGTGTAACATACCATTGGAGATGCTGGGAAGCAGGAGTCAAGTTCTTGGAATTTGTGGCATGTTCATAGCATCACACCTGTTAAAAAATTGAACTGGTTTCTCTTCTTGCCAGTTAGCTGTCATGGGATGGATATCAAAATAAGCATCCCAATTACAGAAATCTCCTCTTCCATGAGCAATTGCACAGTAGTACTTCTCTGCTTATTAAGAGCAATATTACTATTCCTTTACTCATGTAGAGTTTTGCTGGAGCCATACTGACCACTTGTAGTGAAGCCTGCTATGCTACATGAGGAGAGGCAAGTACCTGCTCTATGGGAAACAAGCAAGAGTGAATTCAATAGAATTGGCTCTGTCAGGACATTGTGCCCAGACACGACAACATGGTGGCCAAGTTCCTGGCCTCGTCTCTGAGGTCAAAAGCGCAGATTAGAGTAAAAAGGATCCTAGATTTTACTGGGCAAACCACATCCCATTTAGACTACGTTGCCTTTTTGGGTTTGGGATCAAGTTCAATCAAAAATGCAAAATGGGGTCAGATCTCAGGCCTGGGCTGTGTTCCTTTGTCATCACAGACCAAATGTCACATGCTTTGCCAAAGATGAAATAGCACAAATTTCTTATTAAAGAAATCAAATCTATTTATTGTGCAAAACCACCCACTTAATCCCATTACCTACGATGTGAAAAGTCACTCTGCTAACTGAAAGAGAGCATGAGACTTGAAAAGAGTACACAAGGCAGAGGTAAATTATGTGGCTGCTTCACAGATGTTCCTTCATAAAATGTGGCATGGTGGCTCAGTCAAGCGGCACTTCAGGTGAAAAAAGAACATCCTGGTGTCACAGAATAAATCATGATGTAGATTTTAGAGCATTGAGGACTACAGGAGGGTGCAGTGAAGCTAAGATAATTTTAGTACATCCTATGCTATTCAGTCTCTTTCCAGCTTTGGAGAAACCTCAGTCAAGGTGGCAGTGAGGATTTAAGGCCATCAATTTTTTCTTTCATTATGGACTTTGAGTAGTTTTATGGTGGTAAGGCAAAAACACCGTCTCCGTTTTTGCCTCTGGCTCTGCTGTGCCTTGAAACCGATGGTTCTTGAACATGTTGAAGGTACAGAACCTGCTAGCAGAACTGGTCATATTATTCAGAGAATATGTTACATTTTTCAATGTCTGGTCCCATTCTCTATGGAAACAAATCTCTCCAGGTATAAAAAGTGTTCAAGGCTGGCAGCCCCCAGCCTCACAGTTATGCATCCACCTGCCTCAGGTAGGGCCTGTGGTTTAGTTTTTCCCTTGGGACACCTGGCACAGCTGAGCAGCTGAGGGACAGTACTGATATTCTGCCAATGCCAGGCTAACCCAGGACCTTCTCTGTGGATAATCTTTATTTCCCAATCCTTATCAAATTCCCACCCACTTTCACTGCATTTCTTTGAACCAGCCTTCCCCACAACTTCAAGCTAAACGTAGTATTTTAAGTCAAAGTATGACAACTGTCTACAACATTTTTGACCTTTCTGGTTGACTTTCACTATCACTGACAGATTAGGCCGCCCAGATGTTTGTCCAGGTGTCACTTTCACAAAATTGCCAAAATAAGGGGTGTGTCCATCCATTTGGCTGGGCTTTCCAACATTTCTGCCTAGGTATTTGAAAGGAAAAGAAATCATTCCACCCAAATGAAAGTAATCCTTTGTCTGAAACATCAACTTTGAGCTCACGAGCAACATTAAGCACAACATTTTTGGCACAATATACTTCCTGTTTAAATTTTAATCCTTTTTAAACATTATTCTTTTCCAGTTAAACACCTGTTTTAGCCCTACAGAAGCTGATTCTATGGAATTATATTCAATACCTATTATTCTTCCAAGTGGGAAAGAACTTCAGAGAGAAAAGTAGAATAGCTATTATGACAGTAGTCATATTCTTTATAATGGAGTAGCTTTTTTTGGGGAAAAAAAGGTTAGGTTGGTGGCTTTGACAGATAATTACAGACTCCTATTACACAGCAGAATATCACACACAAAAAAATTAAAGTATGTAAAATGTCTTTCACATTCCAAGAAAATGTCAGCTACATTTTCCTCAGTTAATTGACTTACCAGTGTAATGAAATTGAGTTCTTTTAAGCATAAAATATGAACTCTTTGGTGTTTTTTTTTCCCAACATTTATGTTAAAAATATTATAAATATTGCTTTCATGCATTGTTTGGCTCCTGAGGATAAGTGTTTGGAAAGGATTCAACACATTTAATGCTGCTTACCTCTATCATGTGAAGTAATCAAGATTTCACAGTAAAACACTCTCCTCTACCAATACTCTGCTTCTCTACTAATATTTCTTTAAAATACCTGTGATTTCAGGATTAAGCCTAAATATGCAGCACACATAAAAGGTGCTTTGTGATTACTTGCAGCACGTTTGCAGTGTGCCATCCACCTTTACACATGAGAAAAATAATTTGGAAAATTTTTGTTGTTGGACTTATCTGAAGTTGGAGAAGAGGAGGCTCAGGGGAGACCTTATTCCTGTCTACAACTACCTGAAGGGTGGTTGTAGCCAGGAGGGGCTTGGTCTCTTCTCGCAGGCAACCAGCACCAGAATGAGAGGACACAGTCTCAAGCTGCGTCAGGGGAAGTTTAGGCTCGAGGTAAGGAGAAAGCTCTTCACTGAGAGAACTGTTAGCCATTGGAATGGGCTGCTCAGGGAGGTGGTGGAGTCGCCATCCCTGGAGGTGTTCAAGAGGGGATTGGATGTGGCACTTGTTGCCATGACTTAGCAGTCATGAGGTCTTGGGTGACAGGCTGGACTTGATGATCTTTGAGGTCTTTTCCAACCTTGTTGATTCTATGATTCTAAAGACTTCAGGGTAAGTAGCATGAGCTGCCTAGAAAAGGTTGATTTGCATAGATTGGGCCATTCCCTCTTTCAGTCTATTACTGCTTTATAAAGTGTGCTACTTTAAAGAAATTTTAAGTTACATACCCAAAATTAGTACTCACTTTTGAAACCATAGGTCTTAGACTCAGCTCCAAACAGTCAAAGACCAGATAGCAGCTGGCTGTGTTGTGCTGTCTCAATTTCTCAGCTCACATAGAAGAAAACCTCAAGCTACTTTTATAGCCTTATAAAATGCAGACATTTATTTTTGCTAAAATGAATCCCCTTGGATGATCTGTTCTATCTATTTACTACTCCTCCTGCAAATTTCTCTTGAAGAAATATAAAATAGCTGATTTCAGACCTTCATCTCTATCTTCAGCAAGCTATCAGCTTTCCCTGTATCTAAGAAGATTTTATCAATGCATCCAAGACACAGAGGGTTGTATCAAACAAAGTAAAATGTCATCTTCTTAATATTGTCCTTGTCATTTGCATTCATTTTTGCCTGGGAGTTTGCTACCTTGTGCAGTGCTGGAAACAGAAGAATGGTAACAGTAATGGGATAAAGCAAAGAAGCTTCAACAGATTCAAAGATAACTTGTTCCATCAAAGAACTAATTCAGAAAAATCGTTCTTTTCTCCAAACACAGCAGTTATTAAGAGGACTTACTCTGAGCTTGTCTCTGCAGTAGTAGCCCTGTAGTAGTGGCTGTCATCTCTAGCAAATGACAGGTCAATCTCCTCAAGACTTTGTGTGAGAGACAAAGAGTTGGAGAGTGGCCCATGAGCAATGTTTTGCAGTACCCTTTCCTTGTAATTCATTGATTTCTCACTTTTCTGGTTTTTATTCCTGAAGGACACATTCTTGGATCAGCAGAAAGACCACTTTGGACATCATCTAAAGAGGTTTCTTAATGTATGCTGAGGATTTTGTGATCTCTGCCTAATATTCAACGTGATAATGATCCTACTACATGACAGCACCCTATTCCACCTCACAACAGTGACATCTCACTGAGAGAAAAAGCAAAAGTAGTCACTAAATCGAACGCGCATGTACCATGCACTGAAGTTACCTCACATGTTAATGGAGTCAGAAGCCTGGGGGAAAAACCAAAACAACAGAGCTACTGAATAACAGGAGTCCAGAGAAAGCAGGTGAATTTATTCATATTTCATTTTGCAGGTAGTAGGTCTACCCAGTGCTAACTTGGACCACATCTACAAGTGATGGTGATAAAAAAAGCACTCCTATGTTTCAGTTGATACACATCAGAGAACTCTACTACCAAACCAAAAACCACACTCAAATGTGTTCCTGGGAGAAAAGTAGGCTAAAGATGTTGTCTCTCTACTTCCAGACAGGGCCTGTTCATTGTGGCTGGGGAAGATGATTATCTCAGATTCAAAACCAGTAAAAATAACCTTTCCAGCTGTCTGAAAGATTATGACTGTTCTTTAAAATATAGTACCTATTGCCTATACACAGCTGTTATTTTCAAAGGCACTATTAATTTGGAAGAAGATAATTTATTTATTTTTTTCCCTAGTGCAAGAAGTAACTTTATTAGAACAATGAAGGATAATGGCCAAGGAACAGATTTACATCAGAGTCATAACTATAATCACAAGTGGAGAATGGTAGACAGAATGTTCACCTGCAACTGTAGTCTCAAAATTATGGCCCTATGCCAAATATAGGCTGTGAGTTTTTCACTTATCCCTTTCCTACCATACTCTTTTCTTCCTGATTAGCTCTTCCCTCAGATTTCCTTGTACCAAATCCTTTTTCTTTGTACCTGGGAGAAACTGCCCAATGCCTTTTTGTTCTGCCTCCAGTCCTGTGGCAAGCTCTAGGATCGCCCATTGATACAGAAGATTCTGTTCAGAAAGCATCTTTTCAAGTGCTTGATGTGTGTATCTACACTCTTCTGTTGTGTGAACAACAAGGACAGCAATGAAACACTAGGATTTCAACAGCTTGCTTTGAATATTTGCTCTAGATCACGTTTCTGACCCTACATTCATCAAAATAAGCAACTGTTTGTGTTAATAGGTATGTTTTTAGGTTAACATACAAAGGAGATTCCCGTCTAAGCAAGACACACTGGATTCCTGATGACAGCCTGGGTGAGGAGCACTGCAGGGATGGTGACCTTACAAGGGCAGCAATAACAGCACAAACCTGATTCTGTGTTCACAGGGCTTTTACAGCATCAGGGGTCTTTTGGCTGTGAATAGAGTTAAGTGCAACCACAACACTGGGGTTATATTCACCATGATCCAAAAAAAGATTTAGAATAATCTCTCTTTCCACATCTGTCCATTCTCTGCTTACAGCTTTTTCTTACTCCATACATTTGCAAGATGACCAGCTGAGACCTTATTTTCACTCAATGTGGAGATTTGTTCCAGATTAATTGATGGTATAACTTACATACTGAGGGTGTTACTCAAGGGTGCCAAATCAGAGCAGGGCCTTTGCCAGACAGTGTGCAAATGCATAGCTAGAAAAAGTCTTTGCAAGACTTTTGTAAGAGTCTTGTAAGAGGATTTCACTGATGATGCAAAGAAAATGAGATGGAGTGGTGCCTTTACCACTTAGCTTTGGATCACGATTTTGCCACTGATGTTTTGCTTACAGACCTTGCAGACCTATGAAGACCTTGAATTGCTTTGGTCATAACTGAGTTTGTAAGCAGCCACCAAAAATACCCTTCCAAATGAATTAGATCCTTAAATACAGTGAAAGGGTTTGAAATGTCATCATCGTTGCCAAGATAACCATTGATTTTATACAGTCAGAACCACTAGACCATTACTGCAAACCATACACATGAAACCACTCTTTGCAAATAGTACTTTCTCATTATTTCTTCTAGTCCTTATGCTAGACTCTTTGACAGGACTAGAAGCGGCTGCCCAAAGAGGCTGTAGAGTAACCTTCTATGGAAATAATCAAACCCCACCTGGGCTTGATCCTATGCAGCTTGCTCTAGGTGAACCTGCTTTAGCAGCAGGACTCAGCTAGATAATATCCAGAGGTCACTTTGAATCCCCACCATGCTGTGATTTTGTGAGTGAAACTTCTGGGGAGCAGGACAGCAGCTTGGCTCTCCAGAGGTAGCCAATTTGCCCCCAAATCACGAGTGTATTTGCTTCAAAAGAGTTAATGGCATGACTTGCAGCAGTTTTTTCATAGAAAGCTAATCTTGCAAATTTGACTTGTCAGTCTCAGATGTTGTTTTATCTGCAGCTTCTCAGAGTGGGTGGAGTGGAGAGTGCTGCTGAAACGTGAACTCTGACAAATGCAGACAAGAAAGCATTCACAGCCGCTCTCTGTTTGGTGCAAAGTTTTGGTTCATTAGCCTTGAAATGTTTCATTAACAGAATGCTTTTGGTATGCTATAAACAAACTGTGAGTGCCCTTGCATGCAACAGCACTCTGTCAAAAATGAAGGTGGTTTATTCCCTTTGGTAAAATATTTAGAAAGTGAATGACAAAGTTAAGCAATGGTCCTATTTGTGTGATCTAAACAAAAGAGTAACGTCGTGGTAACAAGCACCTAAAAATACATTTGTTCATTTCTAGTTCTCATAGTGCTAGAGTTTTGTTTGTGGCCCAGAAATATGGTTTTCTCTACCTTTTATGTTCTTTTTTGCAATGTTTTAAAAATAGGGGAAAAAAACCCCATACTGGTCTATTTAAGTGTTCTTAAATTTTTTTTAAGGCCAAAACTTCTTTCTGCAGTTGATCTGAACTAGTTCATGCCCATCCCTGGTCTTGTATGTAAAGGTCAACTATTGTAATTTTTAGTCTGGCGAGGCTTTCAGTGAAGACAGACATTTTTTGTGGTACATAAACACAAGATCCAGCAAACCAAACTGAAGACAGATGGAGTTTTGCCAGAAAAAAAAAAAAAAAAAAAAAAAGAAAAAGACTTTGTAAGGAAAGATTATTTTGGCTCAAATAAACAGAAAGAAACTAACAAGAAAAAAAAGACATAAACAAACAAACAGAGAAAACCTGATCTGAATCGTAGCCCAGATTTTAAACTCAATCTTCTCTGAGATTAGAGAAAATTTTGTTCATTGTCCCAAGCTTTATGGTGTTTGCTCACATGTTTTGACAACAAATTGTCCTGGTTTAGGGCAATGAAGCAGCCCAGAATTCTCTAATACAATGGGCCCAGTGTTCTTGAAGTACTTAAACCCATGAAGAAAGGCAATTTTTTTTTTTTTTCTGACTCTCTTTAGCTGGGGATAGCAATGAAGTTAATAAAAAGTTAGCATACTAACAAGCTCTCATAAAATAGGCTTGATAATATTTTGAAAATGTGCCCCTCTGTAGTGTGAATCTCTTTTTAAATGCTTTGAGTGAAATGACAGATCCTAAATAGCTAATTCTGTGTATTAACCTTAACAGGGGTTGGAGCAGAGGGCCTAATTCCGAACAATTCCGAAATTGCCTTGAATGACTCATCTAGGCCTAGATGCTTTACAGTATTTAGGTTTTCCGCTCCTTCTCCTGTGTAAAAGTCTGAAATAACATCAGAATTGCTAACACAAGAAAAGTCTAGTACAAGTTGAGAGTAGTTACTGAGTTGATATGCTTTGTACACAGGTACAAGTCTTCTTGCCCAGGTTCTGCACTGTGCCACTTGAGTACCATCTGAACTCTCACTGGTGTGCCCATTTCAGCGACATGAACAGCAGCAGCTGACTTTCAGAGTCTGTGACAGCTTATCAAGCACATCTGTAACTGCAATGTATCTTTTCCCACCTAGAAAAGTTTGCAGTACTGGGGGACACAGTAAGTAGCATGAGAAATAGGAAATAAACTGATGAGTGTTCATTCGGTTGAATTTCCAAGGGTGTCATCAGTCATAATGCTGGTTACAGAACTGAGTCTTTTGTGAGGAATATTTTTTTTTCAGGAATTAAATTGTATTTTATCTAATCAAACCATTTTTTTTGCTGGGGGTAATTTCTGTTTCAGGTAACTTCAGAAGATGAAAAAGGAATGGAATTGTGGAGGGGGGGATAGACTGGGGGAATTTGGCCTTAAGTCTTTGCTGTAGAAGTGACCGTATAACACTTTATTTGCATATCTAGTATTTAAAGGGTTACACATGTAATTATTTAGTGTAACTCTGAATAAGCTGTTTGATTTTCTTTCATCATGAGCCAAACATTAGGCTTTTAAAGGAATTCCTTTAAACTTCAATAATATAAAAGCACATGGCAATGTGAAAGTTACAACTCTAGCTTAAATGAGTCAGACATAAAAGTATTTATGACTGATATTACCTGACTATACCAACTTCAGACACTTTAAAGTCTGTACAAGGAGAAGTACAGGAATATCAGCCATTGCACATCTGCAGAACTCTTGTTTTCAAGCAAAGCAGAGTCCAGTCCCTAAACTTTTTGTTCTGTTTTAAGAAAAAAACTGCACCACCACAAAACCAACATAACAAGCCACACCAGGCCGTCAGCACCTGAAGCAAGTAAAAGCAATTCCTTTATGAACTTCCCAGCAGTTATTTGTTTTGTAAGGCTCTTGGAGAAAAAGAATTAAAAAAAGCTAGTGGGGGAAAAAAAAAGCCCCAACAACAAAAACCAAACCCAGTGTGTCCCAGTGAAAAGCATTGCACATGAAAGAGAGAAAGAAATGAACTGAATGTTGTTTTTTCTTGATGAAATAGCAGATTGGATCTTAGGCTTTTTACAAACTCTAGCACAGGTGATCATCATTTGTTCTGTCAAAAGCATTTTCAATGACATGACCAGAACAATGCAGCTGTGATTACAAGGATCAGCATGGATTGAAAGATACTCAAGGCATTTACCAGAGGGATATTTATAGCAGTGCTAAAGACATTTGCTTTTTAAAACAGGCTCACAAATTCTAGGAACAGAAGATATGAAATCAGGGTTGCTCCATTTGGTTTTGCATTTGCCCCGTTATCCTGCACAGCCATGTCCTCTCGCAAAGGAAGACTGAACATGCCAGTTGAAATGTTATTGTCGTGAAGTCAAATCCAAACCCTGAAGAGGAAAATTGAGAGAGTTTTCATGGTGGACTTTGATGTGAAGCATCGTAGCTTTTGGAGGACAGCCATACCTTTGATCTTGCAGAAATTGTGAGGAATCAACCACCTTGAATCCCACTTGTTCGGCAGGTGATTTACAGTGTTATAATATGACTGAAAGGACTTCTCCAAAAGTCATGTAACGAGCAAAGAAACAAGAAATAAATTAAAAAAGACCAAAATGTAACAGAAATTGAAACAATTCTGGTAGCACACAATGTGAAGTTGATAGCAGACTCTTAATTTTCTGGCAGAAACTCTGAGACATCCAAGCTTCAAAATTAACCTTCTTGGCTTCTAACAATACTGTAATAGAGAAATGGAGCCATTTGGGTGCCTCAGCCACACAGACAGCCACAGGGCTAGGATTGTGTGATGCAAGAAGGCAGAGCCTAAGGGAAGGAGCATCTCCTGACGGCAGATCCACTCCCCAAAGCCTGTCTTCAGCGAGAGGGAGTGCAGAACAGCTGCAAGGCAAAGGCTGCCAACTTTAATTCTCTCCATTAGTGGATCATTATCAAATGAGGCTGTTAATGAGAGCAGGGATTGTGTTTAATATAAAGGGCTGCCCCATGCATGCCTGGTTTCCCTTCCCTGGTGGAGCAGTAAACCTTCACTGGCAGCAGCCCTCAGGAGCTGCTGCAAAACCTGATGGCATGGCTACCACCAGCATGTGGGGAGGTCCCCCTAGGACAAACCCTCTGCCAGACACAATTCCCTGAGCAGCTTGTGTGAGGGCAGAGAGAAGAGTCTGGAGTTTGGTATTTCTCACCAGCAGAGCTTGGTGCCCTGTGTCCCCACATGGCCCCTGACCACAGGTGCACATGATTCCACAGCAGAGCTGCTCCCACACAGCTTCAGTTGGCATGTCTTTCAAATGCACTTCACTTGTAGCTTGGCACAGCCTTTCCAAGTAGCTGCATCTTGTTTATGTTGAATGAAAGGTTCTTGAAACACATTCTACTGTTTTCCCTGAGAAGGCCATAGCATGGGGGATCACAATACCAGAAAATAACAATCAAGGCAGACTTATTTGTGCTGTCTCTCACTTAGAATCAGAAATCTTTTGCTTCTCTTAGTGATTCCTGCTATAGCTGAAGGGAGCAGAAGCTTTAGATTTGAGGTATCTCCTTTTACAGATGCTCAATTACATTAATTTCTCAATAGCGTTTCTACACTGGTGTGGGCAAGTACAGAGCTGTCTGAATAACTGTGTTACAGTTTTGTGACCAAACTAGCGATACAGACCATGACAATTCTCTAGGAGACAGGAAGAACTCTTTTGTTACACTTTTCTTGAGCATTTATTTTAAATTCTTCCTTCAGAGCATAAGCAGTACCCATGATAAATTAGAATTCAATGAAGAACTGAACTGTGCATTTGAAAGCATTCAGTTTTTTTCAGTCAGGATTATTCACTTTGCTTAGCCACATCCATCAATACTTTCAGACAACCCCAAATTGTGTTTTAAGGATGCAAAATATTCACACAAATATTACCCAGCTCTAGTTAGAACATTGACTCCTTAAAAGCATGTCATGGATGAAAGTGCCTTTTCATAGTTTTAAATTTAACACCAGATCCTCAATTTCCTAGCAATGATTATTTGTTTCTTGTACTTTCAGATTTGTTCTTATGTTTCTTGAGGCTCTGGATCTACCTTCCCAGAAAGCTTTGCTAGCTTAAGATTCAAGTAATTAGAGTGGTCTGTTTGGATAAAATTGCTACCTATAGCCTACAGCAAGCAGGGTTTTGGTTTGTGTCATTGCTGGGTTTTCTTTTTATTTTTGGAGCTTTGTAGGATACAGGTACAATTTAGCCACACAAAATTTCTCAGTGCTTTGAGATTCTTCTGCCATAAATCGTCCTGCTAAAATACATGCTAGCCATGTCTTAAGAGAAATCATATACAAGAACAGGACTTGATCAGCATCCCAGTGAGATACAGGATATTTTTCAGCTAGGGAGTTAATGGATGATGATACTATATTTGGCCAGCAAAAATAATGACACACTTTCCCCTGGTCTACAAGAACTACTCCCACATTGATTTTAACTTAATATCTCCCTCATTAGGAACCTGAACAGAAGTTTTGCAGAAATACCCCAGACATTTATCGGATCATTTGCTGGTAATAACAGATATTGCCTTTTTTTTCCCCCGCTGCGATTGTACAGGCTAATCATAAAAAGGATAGCCTTGAAACAAAACCTTTTTACAAAATACAGATTTTTATCAACTCCATCACTGTTGAGATTAAATATTTTATGGAGCTAAATAAAACTCGGACTTCTCCACTTTCACATTGTGGGATGTAGTAAAAGCTTAAGAGCCTGATTCGCCCGGCTGCCGAACGACATCCATTACGCATCAAGTGCCCTTCACTCCACAGTGGACGCTGGCTCTGATATGATCAGACTCCCAAAGCCCAAGTAACTCGATATACAATTTCAAAATGGAAAAGTTCAAGCCAGTAGCTGGGAGTGGCTCTTCTGGGGATCTGCTGTGGTTGAAGAACTGGAACCACATGCTCCCTGGCCAAAATGCCATAAAGCGTTTCTGTTTTTTCCTTAAATTGAGCCAAACACTTAAATATATTTCTACTTAACAAAACATCTGCTTTAATTCCGTTGAACTCTACAAGATGTAAGTGCTGACTTAAGTGCTGAACTCGAGCCTTGAACATGCCAGGCCAAACAAGTGCTGGCATCCTAGTGTTGTGAGTCCTTTTGATGGCATAATGAAGGTATCGTCGGACTTGTTCCACAGCCCAGAGACCGGGAGGACATTCTGCTGATTGCTCTAGTAGCTAGGAAAAAGTCCAAACTGTTTAATGGTGACACAATTGAGACTAATAACTCAACTAATAACTCATTGCTTGATTATTTTTTTTTAAGTGCACTTGTGAAAATTAAAGCTCTGGGTCTGGGGCATAAAACCATTATCTATACAACAGCTCAGAGAGAAGGCTATCTAATAACATGAGAAATCTATTAGACTTGATGGAAGCAAGAAGTAAAGGAAATAAATCATGCAATAATGGTAAATCGTGTGTCTAATTATGGCCCCACACAGGAGGCCAGAGAAGAAATACATTCCTAGGACCACTACACGGTATCTCTTGTCCTCTTTCTTGTGTTAGAAGCATTCAGTCACATCCTCCTGCTTAAAATCCATCAATCTGACAGTAATTTCTGAACAGAACTGGCATGCTTGGCAAGGAGATGACTAGCAATCACCAGTATAAGTTATTTCATCTAAATTGCTTTCAGGCAAGGATCTTCAGGCCCTTTTTCCTGTCATCAGTGTTGGAAATCCCTGCATCAAAAGCCTGTGTAATCAGAGGAGCCTCAAGCCCTGTGCAAGTGCTTTGTAACTGATCAACTCTGCCTGAGATGGAAACAGGCTTACTGCTAGTATCAGTTCCTACAGACTCTCTGGTTATTTCTGCAGGTACCCTTTCCGTTCCCTCAGGGTGTCTGAGAAGTGGCATAGGCTGAGACCCAAAAGACCACAGCAGCAAGTGGGAGCTCTAAGTTCAAAGGCAATGGAGGAAACTGGCACTTGGCAGTGGAACATCAGAGCATCTTATTTTATTTCTCCACTGCTCTGATGCAAGACTTCTGGCAAAGCCTCTCTTTCCTCTGTTTCAGCTTTGAGGGTTTTGCCAGGTTCAGTGTGCAAGTGTTGATTCATCTGAGAGGGAAGAACTTTGGTGTTGCTAAAACCCCTCATTTGGACATGAGGTGCAGCACTATCCCCTGAGCAGCTAAGCCCATTGTCCCTCCTTCCTACTCAACATCTGAGTCTGCACTGCACACCTGCAGGCAGATGTGGAGGTGTGTGACCTCCTCAGCCCAGAAATCTGGAAGTTTTATGCATGCCCTGCTGCAGTGCAGTCCTGTCTCTGAAGCTCTTCCTACAGTGGCTGGTTGTATCTGCCTGGCGTAGCAAGCTGTGCTAAAGCAAAGACACCATCAGGAGGAAACCAGTTCAGAGCACCAACAGCACAACATACACTCTCTTTAGTGATCCAGATATCTTAGTACAAGGTGCAGGCAAGGTGTTAAGAGTCAGATTCATCTCACTTAACTTAAGTGTCTAGAAGGTAGACAACACAACTTTCTCTGTAGTCCTACTTCCAGAAGGAAATAATTCATTCTATTTCGGACCTTTATCTTAGGATACCTTCATTCTCCCTGTGAAGGTATTTGTCCTTTGTAGACTGAGAGACATGCTGTGCTTGACTCTCCCACACTTATTGCATAGCTTGAGGACACATCCCTCTTCCAGGTTTCTGATTTCAGCAGCATTTAGTGGATGATCAGTGAGAGATGTATCTATGAGGACTACAAATCACAACTTGATACTATCTTGATATCATGAGCATCAATAACCAGTAGAACAAACTTTCTCCAGGAGCTTCCCAGTCTCATAGCAACTTTTTATTATCTTGGAGGGACTGAGGACACTGTGTACTTGGGAATTGTCCTGGATGGAAAGACTTCATACTAACTGGGTGTGCTCAGAAATTGACCTGACTCAGTAGAAATGCAGCATAAAAATCATTGAAAGCATCTAAATAAAAGTAAATAAACCACAGAGTGCTGGAAATGTCATTAGGCCTTTAAATTTAGCTCAGAAAAACTGTTGATGACCCAATTTATCAGGAAGCCATGACTCCCTTTGCTTTATCTTAACCACTTTTGCATGCATAAAGGAGTTTTTTTAGACAATCACTATGGTCTGAGTTCTGTTCTAATTTCTTTCCATGGTGATCAGCATTTCTCACTGACAGGAGGTCCCTCTGCAGCACAGTGGTTTTCCATTTAGAGGTCAGTTCAGACGTCTGTGCACTCATAGGGTTGTTCTAAGACAGCTTCTTCCACCTGGGTGAGAGGACTAAGTGAGTGCACCACAGAGGAAGGACCATTCTCCCTCCTTGACCTCATGGTGAAAGCAGAGTTCATAAAGGTTGTGTTAAGCTGTATCTGTATTGCTAAAGAAATGTTGCAACTCATGCTAAATAAAATAGGCCTGAGGCCAAATGAGATGACTTGATCAAATCTATGCTGCACAGCACTTGGTCCTGGGTTTCTTTGGGGCCATGAAATGGACTGGACTGGACTGGACTGGAATGGAATGGAATGGCATGGAATGGAATGGAATGGAATGGAATAGAATGGCATGGAATGGAATGGAATAGAATAGAATGGAATGGAATGGAATTGAATTAACCAGGTTGGAAAAGACCTTTGAGATCATCAAGTTCCAACCTATCATCCAACACTATCTAATCAACCAAACCATGGCACCAAGTGCCTCATCCAGTCTCTTCCTAAACACCTCCAGTGAAGGTAACTTCACCACCTCCCTGAGCAGCCCATTCCAATGGCCAATCACTCTTTCTATGAAGAACTTCTTCCTAACATCCAGCCTAAACCTCCTCTGGCACAGCTTGAGACTGTGTCCTCTTGTTCTGGTGCTGGATGCCTGGGAGAAGAGACCAACCCCCACCTGGCTACAACCTCCCTTCAGGTAGTTGTGATCATCCTTTGCATGTGCTTCTGCAGTTCTATGCTTTTTGAATACTGTGAGGTCTGTGTTTCTGCCCATCAGGGCAGTGTTTTCACAGCAAAAACCTTTGGTATGAATTGTTTGCATCAGGTGACTGTGCACGTGACTGTGCATTTAAGGGTACAAATCCTTCTGGGATAGAATTGGAGTACTGTTTAAGGTGAAGGGAGGCAGAAGGTTTGCAATATTACTCGTACAGCCTCTTAGGAACATCCATGGGCACATGTCAGCCCCTGACAGGGACTAGGATGTGTCTGGTGGAGTGCCAGTGTGCAATGAAACAGCCTGGATGGTGAGGAACCACTTGTTGAATCTGAGTTTAAGCCCCAGCCCTGCTTTGTGTGCAAGCATACATGCATCTGGGGAGGTAAAGGTTGTTGTTAAGTACAAGCTAAGGCCATTTTTCACCCACAGAAGATATGATGGGTAACCTCAGACCTCACATGACTTGTTCAGATGAATATTGACTGCTCAGAAAGGATCTGCACCCTTGTTTCTAGCAAAACAGTTGTGTTTAAAAGGAAATAATAGAAAAAAAGCTCTTGGAAGATGAAGTTTCTTTTATCTGATGTACATTTTTAATGAGAAACCAACATAATTTTGCACTGTTTCCTTACAACAAATCAAATTTAGCTATATCTTTACACAATATATCCAAAACCTGAAACACCCACCAAAACCTTTAATTGAAACCTATCCCATTTAACACAGGAATGAAACAGAATAAACTCCACATTTCCACACTCGCATATTACTGTAGACACAAAAATATTCCTTTGGGATCACACAGTCAGAAATCACTTACTCAAGGGGATATGAATGATGACTTCAATAGAAGATGGACATAAATTTTAATTAGTTGGTTATTTGATCTTGTGTTGTTAGTGATGGAGGATCTCAGAAGGGAATTAAGTATGCTTAAGACTGAAATTGCTTAGAACCAAAACACACTGCAAGGTAAGTTAGATGCCACTAAATTAAAAGAAACTTTGTACCAATTAGGGATACAATAAAATAAAAATGGCAATTACAACTAACCAGTCCAAAAATGCAACCGAGATCAAAGCAGCTATGGGGATAACTAAATTTATCCTTGACTTAATCAGACCTGCTAAGTGTTTTCAAGCAGATTTTAAGATGTTAGCATTCTTGGGAACATTTTCTTCTGGAAGATACAATTTAGAAAGAGAGAAACTAGGCCCAGTTGGTTTACTTTAATGTGTTTTTCGTTGCATTTCCCCTTCTATTTATATATCCTAAGCCAAGTATCTCTTGCATCATTTATATACTTTGCTTGCTCTCACCAGTATCCCAGTCTTTTCACCTGCTACCTAGCGCCAGGAATCCCTCTAAAGTTGTCACAGCTTAAAAAAGGGGGAAAAAAAGAGAGCAAATGATTTATTCTTTTGTAGTTTTGCAATCAATAAAATCATGCACGTGCAGCCCCCGATGAGGCTGAGCACGCAGGACTGCAGCCTGCTTTGGAAATTGCAGCAGGACCTGGAGAGACATCTGAGCACTGGCCAGCCATCACCCGTGCTGGGAAGCTGTTGTCTCAGCACGTGGTACAGTTTTAACCTGTGCCAAGTGTCTTGTTTTTCCCTGACAAGGTCTGGGCATAGTTCATGAGTTGGTGTAGACCAGGGATTACTGCCAAGAAGTAGCAGGGGATGAAGCTACTCCTCTGAGGGACAGAGAAAATTAAGCCACATGGGTTTGAACCATGCCAGGCCATGCCAAGCCATGCCAGCTGGCCTCTGGGCCAAAGAAAACTCCCATTTGTTTACTACTGTATATCTAGCTTCTACACACAAGTGTTTAGACTGTCTTAGCAGCATGTAATGAAATCAATCAGTCCTGCCTATCACTGGCACTCATTTTCCTGTTATTCTTGATTTTCAGCACTAGAAAATTGCTGCATTCAGTATTACAAAAGAGACTTCAGCTGTCTGATGTTGCTGTGGGTTGCAGAGATACCCCTCAGGCTTATTTTAATCAGTAGAGGCCATACTAGATAAATGGATGTTTAACAATGAAAAACATTGAAAAGTTGTTCAGGCTTTTGTTTGGAGGGGGTGTGTGTATGTTTACTGAGAAAAAAATGTTGAGGGTGAAAATTTGTAAATAATTGAATGATCAGCTAAAGTCCATTAACATCCTGCAGTGTCAAAGGAATGAACTAATGAGCCAGAATCAACTCAGACAAACAATATTCACCTTAACTAACAATCAGCTAAGACTCAAGATCATTGCCATCCTCACTTAAGCTTTCTTCTTCCCTTTCTGACAGGAAAGTAACTAATTTTACTTGCTACTGACTTCATATTTTTCACGCTTTTTGCTCCATCTTACAGTGCTCTGGCCGCTCAGCATGCAAGGCCATCACAGTTTGTTGACATCCCTCTGTGGATGGTCATTGTGTATGACCTTCTCCTCTGGCAGCATGCCAGCATTCAGGGCAAGCTAAATCACATTCTTATTTAATTTCTTCCTTTGGATCCTCCTTTAAATATAAATTCTACTTTAAGAACGGAAAGGGCCAGTCTTCTTTTCTAATAAATACCAACAGATCCAGATACAAAAGCATGAACATCATAAGAAAGAGTCCTGTTAAATCTGAGTACCTAACACCTTTTCCTTTCATCAAATCTTCAGCAGTACAGTATCAATTTACGTCCTGATCCTACATGTCCACAAGCTTAAATACATGACAGTTCATACTTAAATTAACTTTCCCCCTCTGTTTTCATCATTGAAATGCACTAATAATCTGACTGCTCCATTGCCTGAGGAAGGGAGGAAGAGCTGACCCCTCTTCACCGGGGAGGAAGGTACCAGTATTTCACTGCCCATCAAATAGGTGTTGTTATTCTCTTTCTGTTCTAAAGTCTGCAGAATTGGAGGTCTCTGGGCACTTGCTTTAAAACAAAGCAGAGAAGTTAGGACATTGTTGGCCCTGCATGTTTTCCTGCACATGCAAGTGCGTATGTACACTAGTAATAATATGCAATTTTAGTAGTAATAGTAAATATATAAGTAAATAGTAAATATAAATATGCAAATTTAGCAGTTATAGTAATATGGAGGAAATGCAGTAAAGGGGTGAGGAAGCAAAATTTCTCACCAAATTTTTTGTTCACAAATAGCCATAACCTCACAATTACAATTTGGTAAGCAAAATCCCTGTCAAAATAACAGAACAATTCTCAATTAAAAAAAACAAAACCAAAATTTGAACACAGAGACAGAATAGTAAAAAAATGACAAATTCATCAATAAACAAACCTGGATTTATCGAAGACTCTTTAAAAGAGCAAGTTATGCCAGATTAACTAGAGAGAAATTTTTTGTCAATCTAGTCCATTCATGGATGATTGGATTTTCAAAGACCCTAAAGCTTGTTATAAAGTGAAAAACTTGCAGAAGAACCTCCTATATGGACTTGTACATGCATTGAAAGCAAATAACCACATAGTTTCTTTGCACGTAATACAGATGTGGGAGCGGAGGGAGCTGTGGCCAAAGAACTGTTAACAGCCTTAATCCAAATTGCTGTGACAGCTCTAAGTCTGATTTTAAAAATAAGTCCAGGCAAATGCATGCACACAGCTGTATTTGAGCCTAACTTTGAGGAATCCAGCTCTGAGAATTCGTGCAGAGTAGTTAGGACATAGGTCGTTAAGGTCTTATCTAAAAGATAATCTCCCTAAAAAATGATGGAAGCCTATTGCTCCAGTCACCCAGAACTGGATGAGGCATTGAAGAACATGCTTCAGGAGTAATCCTCTACTGGCAGGGGAAGAGATTAAATGGCCCAATAGCTTTTTCCATCTTTAGTTGTTATGATTGCACTGTAATCCGACTAGTGCCACTTGCCTGAGGAGGGGAAGAAGACCTCAACCTTGGGGGTAGGGAAGGACACAATATTTCATTGTGTACAATATTTCAGATGCTATTCTTCCCCTAGAGCTCCTCTCAGATTAGTGTTGTTGGGAAAGGTTTATCATTTGCATTCTCATTTCTGCAGTCAACCCGAGTAATATGATTGTGGCATTAAACTTATCCTACAAAAGGTATTTGTTTAAGACATTTCTTTTCCATTATTACTCACACAATGAATGTATGCACTAGGTTTCTAGAAGTCTGCACCAAAAACAACTTTTAAGCCCAGAATCACATTTCCTTCTCCATCGGCCTTAATTCCTCTATTGAAACTTTTTGCTGACTAGTTGAAAGGGGCCGTTCACTCACTTTGCAAAACCCAATATGCGATTTATTCCCACATTTCAAAGGAAGAATGGGAAGCTTTTAAATCTCTACAAAGGAACCGAGAAATACTGATCAAGCCCAACTGACAAGGGGACAGATGTAGGGTGATGAGTGAATTCTATAAGATGCTTTAAAATTTGGATCAGTGAAGACAAGTGTCTTCCAGGAGTAGCAGTCTCATTCTCTCCAGCGCAGCTCATTTGGCTGAGTAGAAATGCGGCAATTCCGCTTTCAGCCTTGAAGAAACACAACTCCATCTCAACAAGGTAGACGCGTTGTGGAGATAAAGTGTACCACAAAAGCAAGCCACCTGTGTTGTAATTTATCAGAGCCTCCTTCACACCAAACGGATTTGAAAACCTTTCTCACTCAGGTATGCTCCACTTGCTGCTCCCCTCTCTGGAACTGTTTATCAGTGTCACTCCTCGTCCCCCAAACTCTCTCAAATTCTCTTCACTCTTGCATTAGGCACAATATTTTAAACAACAATTTCTCAAATGTATCCCTCTCAGATTTTCCCCGCCTTCTGTGGTACTCCTAGCCATGCAGCAGCGGCATCTCTTGTGCTTTTAGCTCCCTGCAGAGCCATATTTTGGTTCTTCTGTTATAACTGAAGGATTTGACTTGGCACTGTTTTGACAATGAATTTTACGCAAAATTTCCTATGAGATTCATCCCATTAAAAGTGGGCAGGTTGCCATGACCTGCTGGGTCCCTGATCTACTAACAAAGCTGGTGCATCCCTGCGCAGTCCTTGTCCTTTCCTGACTTCATTAGTGCTCTGATCGAGGTAGGAATATGCCCACACAACAGACAATAAAGATTTTGGACCCCACGGGAAAAATGTGGCATGCAAATTTGCTAAACCTTCAGTCCAGTTCTTCATTGCAGTTGCACTATAAATAGCCATTCTTACAGGTGCAAAATGTGTGTAAAGAAGTAATTTGGGTGTCAGACAGTGGTTACAGTTTTCTGAGTAGTTGCAACCCACTGGGGAATTTAAGTGTACAAGCAGCAAGATATAAATTAGTTTGGTTGTTATTTTGTACCCAGCGGAGAAGCTCCCTGCAAGGGCAAATAAGAAACTATCTGAAGAATATGTTTTTCACCTTCTGGCTGAGGACAGCTACCAAATTTTCAGAAATTCAGAATTTGCAGTGGTTTCCCTTGACTGACAAAAATGTCTGTGCTGACATTTCCTCTAAAAGTAATTATTGCAGGTAATTATTGCATTGAGATATCTAAAGAGGGTTTCTGTATATACTTTAGAACTGAGGACTTCTGTAGTCACAGAATCACAGAATCACCAAGGCTGGAAGAGACCTCAAAGATCATCAAGTCCAACCTGTCACCACAGACCTCATGACTACTAAACCATGGCACCAAGTGCCACGTCCAATCCCCTCTTGAACATCTCCAGGGATGGCAACTCCACCACCTCTCTGGGCAGCACATTCCAATGGCTAATGACTCTCTCAGTGAAGAACTTTCTCCTCACCTCGAGCCTAAACCTCCCCTGGCACAGCTTAAGACTGTGTCCTCTTGTTCTGGTGCTGGTTGCCTTACTGCATAGCATATTTTTACTGTATTTTCCATTTTAAAGAATGACTCAATGATTTCAAAATGTCAAAGTTCTTCCCTGCAAGCTCTGCAATTAACACAACCTCACCAGCTTCCCTGGGCACCAAAAGAAACAACTTCAATAAACAACTGCCTCTTGATAGCTTAAAAAAACAAAGGCTCTCCTTTGCTCCAAATTATTTTTATTACTTCAGTTATTGCCCTCTAACAATTACAATAAGGACTTGTAGTTTTTGGAGAGTAATGGGAACTGTACCTCCTTCAGTGAACTCTGTGCCCAAGAAAGGAATATAGTGAATGATGGAACTGATCTAGCAACATGGGAAATGTCCTGCCATGTTGGACCCACCTTGCATGAGGCTGCCTCACCCTCTCAGTGAATCCAGCACATTTTCCTGTACCACTGTAATGCACAATGGGCTCTGTCCAATTTGTCCTATTCAGATGAAACAACTTGAAATAGAGATCTTAACCCTTGAAACAGTAGAAATTTACAGTTATTTCCAGAAATAGAAATGACTTCTGGGAAAGCAGCTATAAACATGAAGGGAAGAGGTAGTTCTTTTAGTTTGTTTTGTTTGCTTACCTTCCTCCAAGTGTGCTAAGGGGGAAAGAAAGATAGGCAGGCAGCAAGATGCAGACAGAGATACAGAATGTACCCATTAAGTATCTGCAAGGAATGCTTTATCAGCTTGCTCGTCGGCTGCCGAGTTGTGCATTTGAGGGCATTAGATTCCCAAGAGCAGGGATCTATAGAGGATTCCTACCTTTGGAAAAGAACAAAAACACAGAATAAAAGCCTTAATCTTATAACTCCCAATCTAGCCAACTAAATCCCCAATTAGCAATTCAAACAGATTAATATAGTCCTTCCCTCCATTAAGCATACCCGACATCATGTGGTTGCGCGTTTTAAAGTTACATTTTTCTTGTGTGCATCTCTTTTTCTCACCAAAGTTGACAATTCTTTTCAGACCATCCTACTTTCCCATCAAACAGTTTTTTGTTTGGGTTTCTGGGGGTTTTGTGGTTTTTGTTTTTCTACACACACACACACACACACACACACACACACACACACACACACACCCCCCAAGTGCAGCCTTGCTGCTGCATTCCAGCAGAATCTCTTAAATTAATGCTTTCCTTTATTGTATGGATCTCCAAACACCTGACCACCTTGCCAGTTCCATGCTGTGGGCTTTTTGCAGGGCTCCTTCTGAGAGCAATGCAAAGGGTGGAAAAGGCACACTTCTGCTTGCTGGAGAATTGATTCATTTTCCCATAAAACTCATGAATGCTGGAAGTTCAATGACCACTCATCTTCTTAGCTGAGGAGAAACCAAAGCAAGGGGTTGCCCCAACTTGGAAGAAGCACTGCTAAAGCCTCCCTGAGCAAGTCAGGTTGAATCTTCCCCAGATTTCAGAGTCAGTGCCAATTGCCTTCAGACATACCAAGAGTGTTTTTCTGGAAAGTATGAATTACCTGCAACTCCCAGCGACCACTAGAGGTGGCCAGCAGTCTGTTGACTGACCCTATGTCTGGTTCTCCCATTTTTGCCATCCCATTGGACAAGGTGTAGCAGAGGATCAGGCATGTTCCTGGTCCTCACTCTACTGGGAATAAAATGATGGGGGAAAGATTTTGACACTTCTGTGCCTTTCCCCATCACCAATTTCATCCCTTTCACATAATGTTAATTTTTAAGCAAAGGTAAGGAAAAACTGACCAATTTTTTTCTCACATTCTCTTAAGCAGATGATTTTTAAACCTCCTCCTTTTCCATCAGCTGGAGTAGATTGACCAAGACGACCTTCAAAGATCCCTTCCAACCCAAAACATTCTGTGATTACCAGCAGGGAGGCTTTGGAAGGAAAGTGAGTCTTGCAACAGAGAATGTCTGTGGCCTCCTGTAACCAGTAGCTGTTAGGCAATTTAATTTGGGATCATGGAGGTTCTTGCCCATGTTACTGCCTTTGCTTGCACACAGGTGCAGTAATCCTCAGCAAGGGTGAAGATGCACAAACTTTTTGTCCTTTTCTGCATGTCTCTGTTCTACTTCAGACAGGTGACTCAGAGAAAGACTGCTTGGTAAAAATAAACTTGAAAGCTTTAAAACTTAGAAAAATACAGGTGGTGCCAAGGCTTCTTTAACATCTGGTCCTGCACTCCAGCAGAAGAAGCAAACGTGATGTGACTTTGCAGGTTAATGCAGGCAGACAGCTCATATTTTCTCAGTTCTTTTCTGTTGCACCTTAGGAAATTAATAGTGAAACTTGAAAGAAAGGTTAAGAAAAGGAAGGCGGGCATGAGTATACGGAGATTATAATGATGATCAGTATTCTCCATCTATCCAATCCATCCTGTGCATGCCAAATCACCAGCAACATTTCACACATACTTCTCTAGACTATCTAGCATTTTACATATACAGGTGTGCTTACACCGTGTAAAGACAACAGTCGGGCCCAGTCTGACTTGTGAAGCATAGCAGGAATAACAAATACACGGCTGCTTTACTTGGCTACCAGATGGAACAAAGCTTCCCTAAACATTTTTGATCAAAGGCACTTTCCATCAAACAAATTTTTTTGTCTGTATTGAAAAAGTTTAACGTGACTGTTCTATATATTAAGTTTCCTTTCTCTTTCTTTTCTCTGCACTGGTGATTCTGGCTTAGAAAATTAATAAATACTTTTAGCACCTCAGAGAAAAGCGTTTATAAAATTTATCAGTCCATGTCATAATGAGATTCAGCATATGAAGAACTCTTGTTCTGATTGAACTTGCTTTGAAGTTTTTTGCTACCACATATCAGAGCCCCCCCATGTTTGGTTTTGTTCCGTGTCTCATATTCGCTGCTGACTTTCTAAAAGCCTACCCTATTGGAATCAGAAATTTGTTCCAAAGTAGACATTTTATCATTCTATAAAAGCCTTGAAGACTTAAGGATTAAGATGGGAAACATGATCAGAATGTATCTCAAACTCATTGCAGCTATGCAGCAAATAAAATTACGTGAATGGATGCTTGCTAAATTTAAATTTTACCATTTATTGGTGACTTCAGAATTTCTCAACAGTTTTTGTTGGCCATTCTGAAGCATCAAAAGCAAGCTTTGTTGGAAGCGTGTTGTGTGGCTATAAAAAGAACAGATGGATACGCATGAAGACGGGGAGTTCAGGGAAGGCCTCTGACCTTCTAGCCGTTCCTAAGACCAGTCAGTGAATAAAACAGATGGAAGAGGACAACAGAGAATAAGCAGATGTAAGGATTTCACATCTGGTGAAATCCATGTCACCGCAGATCCTGGCCGGTCTGGTTCACCCATGCTCCCTTCTGAAGGACAGATCAGCCCTCCACTCACACGCACACACAGAGCAAGCACACATGAGTTTGCAGTCTCATCTGCATGAGAAGTGTGGAACATGCTGAGAGCAATGTTGGGTGGAAAGTATCACCCAGGGTAGATGGGCGAATGCTGGCCCTGGGGGTGTGGGCTGGGGGAGAGGGGATTTCCAGCTCTGAGCTGGAGAAAACAGGCAAGGAGGAGGAAACATTGTCTGAGCCAAGCCCTGTGGCATGACTCCCAGAAAAGGAGTCAATATCGCAGGGATCTGGAGGCATCAGAGGTGGTTTTCAA